>CAMOHE010050309.1:0-24033 GCA_946598075.1 Artocarpus hirsutus
ATAAGTTGAGTAATACTTTATGTAATGTGGATACCTTGGAATAATGATGAATGTGAATATTATATATATGTATATGTATGAAACTTGGTAATGAATAACTTTGGTATCCACGGAATATGATCATAATAAATCTCATAATCTGGTATATGATGAAAACTAACTAACCATGCAGGTTTAATGTGGTAAGAATAAAACCTTAAGGTGAGTAATGGTTTTCCCTATTGAGCATGTTGTCGCTCATCCCTGTTATATTCATCTTTTCATGATTCACTAAGTGTGAGGTGGCTACAAGAAAAATAGTTGGAGAAGCTATGTAGCTATATTACGTTGAGATTGCTTTGAATGCAACGAATGATTTTCATGATAACGTAAGCATCGATTGTTATTTTCTGTGACTGTATTAAGATTTGTTGAGGGTTGAAATGATGATGATGACAGTTGTATATTATTAAAATTTAAGGTGCTACATTAAACTGCGGTTTATTTATTTGATTATGTTTTTATTTTAATTTTTAAGAGTTTTTATTTAAGTCCCAGGCAAATTACTTTGACGATTTGTATTTATTTTCTAATCTTTATTTTATTTAATAAAAACTGTTAACCCCCACTTAGGGGCGTTACAGTGCAAGTCGTTCTCTCAATAGAAAGATGATATGATCACTTTTTTTTTTTTCAATTTTTTGTGTAATTAATTCTCATCTAGTGTTTTTCCAAGATTTAATTCGAATCTTGAGTTCATTTTAACTTTTAAAACAAATATTTTTTATGATAGTCATAATTATTTATTTTTTCTAGATAAAACAAAAAAATTAAGTATCATGCAATATGTTTAACTTTTAAAATAAATACCTTTTACACAAGTGATAATTACTATGTTATATATGAATCATGTAACAAAAACTTATCAATGGTACACGGAATACACACCCTATGTATCTCAAACACAGGCAGTTGGCGCCAGTGCATTATTCCCAATCAGTCCTTGGTAGCACGAACCACGGTGCGGTGAAATATGGCCATCGACGGCGCTCTAGCCATAACCACCGGCCCACCAGCATCATCCCACCGATTTCCATCTCTTCCCCCATTTTAACAGCAAAAGAAAGTAAGCCCTACCCCCCTCTCCAATAGCCAAATGCCAGCAAGCAGCCTGAGAGATGTGACGGGCTTCAGCCAGGAATGAGAAGGGGGCAGCGCAGAAAAGATGTTAGAGAAAACCTAGCATAGGATAGAAGAGTAGCGGCCATGTCCGGTGGTCGTGGGAAGCTTGGTTTTTCTCTGGATCTGGGCTGGTTCGGATGGGGAAGGTAGGTTGCTCAGATTCTCTGGTTTGAAGCCACGGGAGAGTTCCTAGCCGTGACTTACCCGACATCGACGTTGAAGGACTGGCCTTTGTGGGGGCTAGGCTTGTGCTGCCGGATGCAAGTGGGAAGCGATTGTTATGGCCATCGTAGAATGCGATAGAGATTGCATTTTGGTTTTATGTCTTGTTTTTTACTTTTCTAGGTCTATTGTAATAAGAGTAGTGATTTACTCACTAGCCATCTAGTTTGTGTCTATTGTTTTTGGGCTGTTATTTGTATGCTGTGGCAGGTTGTGTCATATGTAGAGGATGGTAAACCCATGTTTCTTGCTACCCCAAAATGGATTTGGGTGATTTGGCACTTTTTTGTGGTCGTTGGAACCACAGTTCGTAGAAGTTTAACTCCGAATAAGGTTAGGGTATCAGTCAACTCCGTTAATGTAACGCTCTAAGTAGAGGTTAATAATTTTTAATAAATAAAATAAAAATCAGAAATTAAAAATAAAACATCAAAAGGAATTTGTCAGAGATTTAAATGAAAACTCTCAAATCAAAATAAAATCTAAACAACAATTAAACCACAGTTTAATATACAACATTAAATTTAATAACATAAAACTATCATCATCATCATTCCAACCCTCAACACAATCTTAATACAGTCTCAGAAAGTAACACATGATGCTTACATTATTATGATGGACATTCTTAACAATGAAGCAAATCCAATGTTATATATCTATATAGCTTCCTCAACTATTTTTCTCGTAGCCACGTCACACTTACTAAGTCTTGAAAAAATAGAAATATAAAAGAATGAGCGACAACATGATTAGTATGGAAAAACCATTACTCACCTTCAGGTTTTTATCATTACCATATTAAAACCTGCATGATTAGTTAGTTCTTAATATTATTCATCAGTATTATCATGTTTAATTCCGGTGGATACCTTATGATTATTCTTACCAAGTTCCATACATATATGTATACATATCACGATTCAATTATGCTTGTCTGTATCCACCATGTAATAGAATATCATATCACTTAACTCAATGAAACTCAAATGGGCGCACTTGACTACCCTCCAACCATTCCAAAGGTGTCCGATGAGGGGACATCAAGCCCCGAATCCACACTAAGTCGATTTCTGTATAGTGCTTTTTGGGACTTTTGACCTAAGGGAGTGTCATCACCTCTCCTTTATTTTACCTTTAGGGTATTCGTGCCCAAAGACGTAACTGCCGCCCTCTTCACATCTTACCATTCCTCTATAATCATTCATTATTTATAGAGTTAGTTTTTCTAACCACGCTTTTTAATTTACAACAACATATGTTAAATCAATATATTCCTCACTGTATAATACAAGATGAGTTCATGTCATTTTCTCATATGTGATACTCATACAATAGCAATTCAACATACATATATATCTTACAAATCAACCAATTTTAATTATATAAAAACCTCACAAAAGATATGTAATAGATTCCCTACCTCTTGACGAATACCATGCCCATAACTTTCAGCTCACGATACCAAGCTCATCATGTAAGCTCCAAGTACTTTGTTATCCTATGACATATAAAATAGCCACACTTTAACTTAATTCCTATTATATAATCATGTTAATTTACCATCTATTCTCATTAGTGTGCCATAATCATTACTATGAAATCCTTAGAACATTTTGTAACACAAAATAATGAAAAATAGGTGTGTTTGGACTGCCCGATCAGCCTACCGATCAACTATTTCTGGCTTTTCGAACAAAACTACTATTTTTAGACCCTCTGTTGGCCTACCAATCTCCAAGATTAGGCCTGCCAATCTTGTTCAGGGTTCAGCTTGTTGAACCTGGCATGTTCGGCCTGTTGATATGTAGGGTTTGGCCTATCGAACGTGCTGACAAGTCTGGCTTGTTGACAGATGAATTATTGGAAATTCCAGTTTCCATTTTCAAGGGTTTCAAACTTTAAAACTCAATCCGATCTTTTTATTAATTTCTAGGGTATAGAAAATGCATAAAAACCATGGATTATCATACTTAAACACATGTAGATCATTCTTCTCGAAATTTTCATGCTCAATAAACAAATCTAAACAAAAAAATCAAAATTTTTCAAAACTAGCTCAAAAACTCATTTTGAATAAAGATCTATGCAAATCATACTTCAAAAATGTTGTATAATTACCACAAACATCAAGAACTCATTTCTCACAATTCTCATGCAAAACATAGATTTCAATCAAAGTTTTCGGCTTAGAAAACCTTTCCTCAAGCTTGAAAAAGATCATGATTTTGGTTGTGAAAATCCTTGATTTTTGGTGTATGACTTTGGAAGATCAAGAAAACAACTTCAGATTCCTCTCTTGATTAACATGAAGCTAGGTTGTTGATCTTTATTTTTAAAGTAAATAAGGAAGAGAGAAAGAAGAGAAAACGAGAGAGAAAGAAAGAGAGTCTCGTGGGAGGAGAGAAATAAAGAAGAAAAGAAAAGAAAAGAAAAAGAAAGGAGGTGATGAGACAATGGGGGTTGGCAAGTAAAAATCAAGTCTACATCAGAGACTTTTAGAGTAAATAATATCAAATGGTAGTTTTGTAATTAAATTAAAGTTTCAAGGGCATTTTTGTCAATATACTAAATTGGTATAGGAAATTTTAGAAAATTTAAAAATAGATAGAAATAAATTTTATTATGGAATAAATTTTAAATGAAACAAAATTTAATTGGCATGCTAATAATTAATTTAATTACTATAATACCCGTTAGGAAAATAACGAGTGTCATAGTTAGTTGGAGTACGAATTCCCGAGTAGGTTTTTTGAATCTACGTGTACACTCGTTTTTCAGTCCTTGGACCTTTAATTGTAAGTTGGCCTATATTAGCTATTTTTTATAAATATTTATCCTCCGGTTGGTGGTCTTATTATCAAAAAAAATAGAAGTGAATTTTATATCTGTGAATATTGTTCCAACTATCTGTAATATTAAATCTCCAATATATAAAGTTGTTGATCAATAAGCTTGATAGTACTTATTGACAACCAATAGACATATAAATAAATAGATGTGAGTCTATTAATCACTTTAAGAGTAAAGAAATTTTCATAAAATATGAGTCAATTCTCAATACAAAATTACATAAGAATCATAATCTTATCTTATTCTAAACAAACTAGTGTCTCTATTCGATAGTCAACAATATTATTACAACCCAGGTAAGGCTTTTCTATCCATTTAGAAATAGACAATACCATAATCTTATCAAGATAAAGTGCACAACGTTTCTATCAATTATAAACCCATGATTCATCCGCCATAATCATATATTCTCTACATCAACTCTTTATATATAAGACTACGGACTATAAACAGCTATTTGATCCTTTGTGATATTTACATGTCTATATATAACCACATATATATCAGAGAGAATAGAAGGAATTTGATTCATTAATAACGATCTACTTTATTTCTAGTAGTAACTGAATGAAATAACATACCATGTTTTCTCATATTATCTAAATGAAATAAAACTTCATGTTTTCAAAGCACAAATTCCAACAATTATTTATTTTTTTTAATTGTACAATGAAAACGTGGGATATATTAGTCGGTTGATGATTTTGTTCTTGTTTCACACTTTCGTTATGCGAATGTACATAAATCAATCAAGGTTCTTCTAAGAGTATATTTGAGAGAAAAGGCTTCTTTTTTGTCTTTTCGCAATATTTTATTGATTCCAGGTCGGTTCATGAACTTGCTTGTATAATTTATATTCTTCTCTATTTTAGAAATATGAACTCCTTAAAAATAGTGCCAAGGGTTAGGAAAAATTCACAATTAAATTACAAAATTTTGGATTCAGGGAACAAAACATATATATATACTCAATATGAGAAATCCTACCATATTGGACATTTCCCATAATTAGAGAAAAAGAGACCTCATGGCTAAAGTTTAAAAAATAGAGTGAGATAGAGAAATGATAATATTAAAGTAACAAATTAAAATGAAATGATGGGTGTAATAAGAAAAATGAAGTGGTTGTAGCATTGGATCTATAATTAAACTAAACAAAATCAGATTTTTTATGGTAATTAGATTACAGTTGTATAGGCCCTTAATTATCGTTGTTAGGTCTTAAGCAATTCAAACAAATGAAAATTTTAGATACATATAAAAGTAAAATTATGAACGTAATCATGAACTAAAATACCAGATAAAAATGCCACACAGTAATTTATAGTAGTTCATGCAATTTAAGCTATGTTCACTATTGAGGAATCTTCTTCACTATGATAAGAAATATGATACACAATTACAATTCTTCTAGAGACTTGGAGTCAAAAGTGAGTCCAAGTGCTATGCAATTCGTAAAAGGGAGAGAGTTCCTTGAAATGAACGGTCGTAGCGCTATTTATAGAGGCTTTTCTCAACGTATAATGATTCATATGCAAAAAGTAGTAGATTTAAATGGTTGCCAATGAAATGGGAGACATGTCAAGTGACTATTAGTCTCATATTTCGAATGACTTTAAACCGAGTAACCGTCTAACATAGTGGATTATAACTTCCATTTGGCAGTTTTGAGCTTCAAATCAATCACTTTTTAGCGAGACGAGCACTTCGACTACGGTGACTGAAAAGTTCGTCCTTAGTACAATTGGGAGGAGCTAATCTAATTTCAGTCAACTGAAACAAGCATGTCGAACGCCAACAACAGTTAAGTATTAATGTGGCTGGCTTGTTTCGCTTGCTACACAATTTGGGCCGTGCATTTATCTGGTCAAACTAACTTAGGCGTCTCCAAATCAGACCCCAACAACAGTTAAGAATTAATAATCATATGGATATAGTTTGGGATGATTTTTTAAACACCAAGGGGGTGAAGAATTCCTACGTGCACATTGTAAACCTCATCCTGCAAATCTCCTTCCTAATGTGGTCAACTCAACCAAGTTATGGCATCCACCAGCTGCTAATTATTACAAAATGAATGGTGATGCTGCTATCTCAACTGATCAACAAGAAATTGGAATAGGAGCTATCACCAGGTACTCTACAGGTAAGTAATGGCAGCTTTGTCCAAAAAATTTTCTGGTGTGTTAAGTCAAAGCGATGCTGAAGCTAAGGCGATCTTACACAATTTAGAATGGGCCAAAGATGATGGTCTACCTCTTCATACTATGGAATTAGATGCTTCAACAGTAATTTAAGCTGTTCAAAGTCGTGTTTTTTTATAACAATGGATTTGGAAATGCTTTGTTGAATGTATGGATTTGTCATCTTTCTTTCTCGGTTTACTTTTTGTTCATGTAAGCAGAGATTAACAAAGCGGCTTACGGTTTAGTAAAATTTTCTCTGATAGATGATAAACTTGTTTGGTTGAACAAGTAAGTCTGTTGTTATTATATTGGGTTTCCTTTGTTTAATGAATAACAGATCTCTTTTTATCAAAAAAAAAAAAGCCCTGCGAATAATACGGCTCGCTTTTGCATTTTTCCTCTCTCGCTCTTATAATCAAAAGCAAAGCACCAAGCAGTAACCACCGCCATACGACGGCGCAAAAAAGAAGGTCGGCAACGGAGATGAAGACTCTCACGGAACATATCTCCGTCAGTGGCTAGTGGATCTCTATTGCAGAGAGGAGATCACGGCTGAGGCCGCTGGCGAATGTCATAAAGATCTCGTGCTACTTGGATCTTGGCGATCTCGGTGTGGCGTAGGAGTAGCAAATCTAGCTTGAACAATGCTGCGTTCATCTATGGCTTGTTTTTTAACTATGCTCATCCATCAAAACTTGTGGGACAAAATTTCAAAGTTACTAAAAGAAGATGCAATTCGTGGGTTCAAAATTCTTCGGTGATGATGGTGTTGGGCTCTCATCCGTTGTTGTTGGACTCTCGTCATTCAAATTTCTTTTTTTTTTTTTCTCTTTTTTTGAAGCGGTTCGGAGGAGAGAGAAGAAGAGAGAGGGAATAGCAAAGGAGAGATCAGGAGACATAGACGTTAGAAGAGCGAGAATTTTTTTTTTTTTTTTTTTTTTTTGGCTAATAAGAGAAGAAGAGGATAAAATAAAATAAAATAAACACCTCTCCAAGGCAAAATCGTGAACTACGAAAAAAAAAATTATATCTCGAAAGTGGAAATCCGTCTCCCTTAACCAGCCTTGCAATTTGTTGTTTTGATTGTAGGCTAGCTTTTTTCTGGAGTGTTGATTAACTTCTGTCCTTAAGGTGCTTGATTTTTCATATGGCGAGTAATTCTTATGATTATGTTTTGAGTATTGAATCTCGTTTCACAAAGGCAAAGCACCAAACCACCCGATTGTGCAATTTAAAACCTTGGGAAGATTTGACTTAACGACGATTTGATTCAATAAAGTTCCAACTTCCAGCCTTAGTCTCAAAATATGTTGGCAGGTATCCACCATGGAGTGTTAACTCCTTGTGCCGTATGCAAGGTAGGAGATCAAATTGAGGTTCCAATCAACTTGAACGGTAACTGATGTAACATATAGGCCTGCAATCAATCCTATGCTAACTTCTTGCCCAGGGGATAGATTGCTGTCCAAAATAATCTCATCCAATATACACATATACATACATACATATTACATATATACATATATATATATATATATATATATATTTATATATAAAAGATACAAAGGATTTACAACCCACTTTCCCTCATTCTCCAAGGCAACTTGGGTAAAGAACAACTAACACTAGCACAAAATTCATGTAGAAGGGAAACTCAAAACAACTGTCACTAGCAATATCTAAAATCAAGGGACTAAAGAGATAGCAATTTCCAGTAGTAAGAATGATGTTTAAAATCATATATCCAAATCATCATCTGGGTCCTCGTCAGAATCAGGCATCTCATCTTCCGAGTCTCGGAAATATATTATCTCACCTTTGCTAGGATCGTTCATTTCAGATTTATCGGTTGAAGCAGGTGTCATATCATTTTTCGTGTCCACAAGAGATCTACGACCATCGTAGATTTGTATGGGTTTACCATTCCCTACAAGTTAAAAAATAAAACATACACGCCTTAAGTAAACTCATTTTGCTTTTTCTTTTTGTTCCCCCTCTTTTGAGGAAAACTAGCTTTTTTCCAATCTCAAACTTAAGGTAAAAAATCAAGAGGTTATTCAACAGAGAAAGAACAAAAACAAATCAAATAAAAAATTAAGGTGCCATTTTTGGTTTACCTTGATGTTCAAACGGAAGTACAACATTAGCCCTGTCGATCCGCTCCTTCTCTGAGAGCTGAAGATTAAACTGAACCTGTAGAAAAGAGCATCTCTTCCTTATTAGGTGAAATGAGAAAAGTACAATTCCACCATGGTGTAATTAATCTATGTTACTAATGCCTGAGCCAATCAATGTTTATCAGAAAGTGCATTTTTTTGTGCACGCAAGTGCAAAACTATTATGTATTCAAAGTGCAACTCGTTGTCCGCATAAAAATTAGCTATACACCCTCCAAATATAGGATTAGCTATATTAATAATCATGTAAAACATTTCATTCTGTACAGGTGATTCGTTATATTAACATGACAAGTAGTCAATCAAATGAAGACTTCTAATTCCAATTAAGGATACGAAGAGATGGGCAGAGTGGGGAAAAAGACTCATTAAGATAAGAACTACCAACCTTTGGAATAAGACCTTCATTTATCATTCCATTCTCAGATGAAACGGATGTGAAGCATACACCTGACTGCTCTACACGAACCTCTTCACACTAAATTCATTATTGTAAAGACATCACACCAGATCAGACAACAACGTAGTAAATAACTTTACACACACACAATCAGCACACAACACAATCTGCACACACATATAATGAATCAGAGACAAAGAAAGGAAGTGAGAGATCACCGCCACTCGAACTCGTCCATTTCTACGCTTGAATCGGACATGGAACTTCCCTTTCGCAAAAGTTTGGTCAAGCGAAGGAAAGGTACTCATATTACTTCTCTGTCCATTTCCATGCTGATTTAATGGTTCTACACTGGCCACCATGGTGGAAAGGTACTCGAATGCAGCAGCAACCCTGTCTTCGTGAAGATCCGAATGCAACAGCCAAAATATGCTTGACACCTGATCTGCAACCACAAAGATGAAGTTGCAGTTACAAAAGGTTGTCTTTATATGAAGTTGCAGTTACAAAAGGTTGTCTTTATATATCTAGCCAACCATCAATTTACATAACTTGATACAAGGGACTTTGACCCATATATGAAAACACCAATGTCATGATACATCACCTGAAGTGTCAGCAAGGGCTGTAGATCAGTCTACAGTGCTAATAACATATGCAAGGATTCAGTTCTACACTTTTCATCTTATCCGTCATTTGGACATTTTCATCATTTCGGTTTTTTTTAAATAAAATTTAATCGTAGAGAATGTCATTTTAAATAAGTTTGATCTGGAAGTTTCATTAAAATATTAATAAATGCCAGGTGTGTCAATATAATTTTTCGTAGGACAACATAAAAAATGGTTAAGAAGACATTTAACATCACCATAATTGGAAAATGAATCAAGAATAAAGTAAAACTGGTATATACCATGGCTACGAAGGTTGCTCAATAGGCCTGAAACTGATGACATAGATGCATGTCTTAACATTTCACTTACCTGGAATTTGTACGAAAACAATTACGAAAAGCAACAAGATAAACAATTTTTAGACAAGTGGTCAAAGAGGGAGAGAGGGTACAGAATGAATAACCAGCATAAATATTATACGCGTTCACATGGAGATAAAAGCAAAAACATTTTGCAAGATTAATGTTTACCATGGCAGAATCTAGTTTGGCGGATTTTTTTTTTAATCCACCAAAACTTTTAAATGAAATAGAATAAAGAAATTAAAAACTTAAAGAAAGAATCTAATCAATTCAAAATTAATTTTGAGGTATTAGCAGTTTTGAAGTGACAAAATCTTTATTAAGTGAATATCAGGTAAATATACTAGGTCAGTTTAGATTAATCACTGCAATTTTTTCTTCCTTGAGTTTGAAATTAAAATATTGTCCTCATACTGAGGCATTTAACATCCTGATGCATTTGGATGGTGTTTTATTGATGAGATGCTACCAATGCTTCAGTCTCATCAAACTAGGAACTGACTTATGCAACACGGTAAATTGAGACTAGAGGTTGCATTCCTGACATCAAATTTCTAGAATATTAACTACACATAATCGAGAAAAAAACCATATTCCTTGGGAAGGGCAACTTATGAATATGAATCAGAAGCAAGGCATCCACAACTGATCAAACTTATCTTGCTCACTAAATCAGACAGCAAAACGTTATAGAAATTAAAGTAAAACTATAGTTACCCTTGTTGCTTATCACTACACATGCCGAGTTCAATTCAAAAATGTCAAATTGTACTCTCTAACCTATGCTATCGTACATCAGTATCTAATAAATCCAATGCATTAGAAGTGTCTAGCATTTTTCTTAAACTTATGAATCAATTTATTCATTAATTTTGGCACATGGTTCCAATAAAAGAATAGGGCCTATCAAATAAATTTTAATTAAGGAACAAAAAAGGGCTCCCATAAGCTTTTTCTTAGAAGAAGATGGACCAAATACTAATATTTTTCTTTTTCGTACATCATTGGCCCTTCCTAGGAAGTTTCCTCAGGGACCCATGGCAGATGGTTTGTGGTTAAATTGTGATATGTGCCTCAAAACTCATCAGGAAGTTTCCACTCATCACAATAAAACAGAAACGTATTGTACACTCCAATTCCAAACAGAAGATGAAAAATCCAAAAATTGACAGAAAAAAGAACTTGCTGCACCATAAAAGTAGACTATCATAACCTTCCGTCCAAGCCCAAAAGTATTTTATTTTTCTTCCTTTAACCCCAAAAGCAGATGTTTTGTCCCTTCAACACACAAACCATATAGAGTCACAATAACAATAATGGATGCAGAATTACCGAGTCTATTGCAGCTGAAAAACGAACTTTTCCTTGTCCAACCAATCCTACAAGTATGTCAAAAAAAATTTCCAAAGATTACTAGCATATTCATAGGAGGCTCATACGCGACAGAGGCCTCACATTAACCGTAAAGAAGACATGAATACCTTGACCAAGTTCGATTATCAAGGATAACAACTTATGCACATCCTTCACATTCTTACAAGAACTAGCTACGTTTGAAGTTTCCCGAGAGCCACCACATTTCCAACCGAGAGGATCCGAGTAACAATCCAAAATCCTAATCCTGTATGGTTCCATTACAAAGAAGTACTAATCTGGACCCATTATAAAAGGTTATCCATTGAAAGGTAGATATCCAACTTTACATTTCTAATATCTAAAAAATACTTCAAAATATTTATTATCAACTGAACAGTGGAAAAATGCAAATGCAAAGAAGGAACTTGCTTGTTACCATTTATGAGACGAAGAAAAATCTATTCCTTTGCTCTTCAACAAGTCTACATAAAAAGACGGACTTCGATGAAACGCAACAAGGATGAGACCTCTGCAATCGAATGAAAAAGGATAAAGAACATTAACAATAATAAATCGAAGAAATTCTAGAACGAGAAAGTTTGGAATTTGGGGAAGTGAATTGACCGTGACTGAGATTTTCCCGCCAAAATGTTGGAGGAGAGCTGGGAGAGAACGTGCGAGAACACGTCGAACCCAAAAGGCGAAGCGATTGAGTCCTTAATGGTGAGAGCGGGCGCGTGTTCTCCCTCTAACGCACCGTCTCGCAGTGCTCTGCAGATCGAATCCGCCATTGTTACTGCTTACGCTAGGGCTTTCGCAGCTGGAGAACCCTAATTAAAAAAATAATATTAAAAATTACTAAAAAATAACTACTCTAGATCGTTACCGAACGCTCAAGATAAACAAACTTCCATAGACCCGCTCACGGCGGATTTTATCAAAAATTCAAAATAATAAAATAATAAAAATACTCAAATTACAATCGGTCAAATTGGCATTGTTGTACTGCGTTGTAGCTTTTATTGTGTTGTGCTGTGCTATGGATCAAAAGCATGTATGCCCTTGGTAATTTTTTTAAAGCTATTGTGAGAAAAAGAAATAGAATTATAAGTATTTGGTAAATTATGTATCAAATTATTATGTAAAAATATAATGATGAAAATAGACATATTCTACTCAGCATAATTAGAACTTTAATTTTTAATTAATTTTAATTCTAAAGTTAAAATACATAATTTTTTATTTCTTGAAGAATTTTGTTTTTAGCAAATTCCTTTTTTTCTCTTTGTTTTTATTTAGTTTAATTAAATTAAAAAAGTCATAATTAGTTTGTTATTAGCTTTGATTTGTTTTTATTAATTTGATTTATTTGTTTTAATTTATTCATTTTTTTTATCACGTTTTTTTTTAAGCATTTGAAATTTCTAAGCACATAATACATTTTGTTCTTCTTTTAAAAAAATACGTTTTGTTTTCAACGTTTGATTTATTTCAATTTGTTAAGAAAAAAAATTAGTAGATTAGGAATTATGTAATATTACTAAGGTTAGTATAGCAATTTTAAATTATAAAAGCAGAAGCTACTATAAAAAAGTAACCCTTAGGCTGCTTCTTAACTTTTTCCGCTGGATAGTAGCTTTTAAAAGCAACTTTTCAAAAACTGTATTTACTAAACACCTTAAACTATTGTAGGTGGCTACAGAAACTAAAAGCAACATCGAGAAGCAATGCCAAACAAGCCCAATAATAGTTATATATATATATATATATATAACCCTCATTCTGTCTCCTACCTCCAGTCATCTCACTCCAAGGGGCAAAGTTTGTTGCCACGCCATCGATGAGAGAGCTAGAGGCCAAGATGCAGTAGAGCTTGATTGGAATGGGGCCTCTGGAGTCGTAGTAGTTGGCGAGAATAGGGGATGGCAAAGAAGGAGCGCATACACCAAGGGAGAGCTATAAAAATTAGGGTTTTAATTGAATCTAGTGTGTGCGGTTTTATTTCAATTTTTGTGTTCCTTCTTTGTCTTCCAACGGCTAATTCAAATCTAACAGTTCTTAATCATAGTTCACCAGGGGGATTTAGTGCCCCCACCATTGAATTTCCCTTTAATTAATTCAATAATAATTTTCTTGTAAAAATTAAGCAATTTCTTTGATAGAAACTAAAAAAATATGCCCACTGATGGCTATTTGTCATTCAAGCATCAGATTTCTAGTTAAAAAAAAATCTTAATTAAATCTTATAATTTCAAAACATGCATCACTAATAAGAGGTTTCAATTGAAGAAGTCCCGTAGAAGTTAATCTTTCAATGACATTTATCTCTAAATCTGTTTCATTTTTTCTAGTAAAGTTGCATAACATATCGAGCTTATTTGGCATTGCTTTAAGAGGTTGCTTTTAGCTTTTGTGATTATCCACAACAAATTAAGGTATTTGGTAAAACCCTACTTTTCTGAAGTTGCTTCAATAAACTATTATTGAAAATTTGAGCAGCAAGTTAAGGGTAACTCTTTTTGCAGCAACTTCAGCTGTTATAATTTAGAATTATTTAACTAACCTTGATAGTAACACATAACTCCCGATTTACCTATTTTTCAAAAACAAATTAAAAATATAATATTTATATAAAAGTTACAAATTTTATGAGTATAAATTTTAAATTTCGTTCACATATTTTTCCATAAATTTTGAATGTTTTAAATTAACATTGCTATCAGAAATTTAGAATTTATTTAGACATAATTTTAATTAAAATTAAATAACAATAAATTATTTGTTTAGTCTTTTAATGTACAAACATTACGTATGTTGACCTTAAAATTAAAATTAAAATCTGAAACTATAAATATGCTTAGTAAAATATGTTTATTTTAGTCGTTATATATCTCTATAGCAAACTTATATATAGTTTAGTACAAACCTATAATTTTGCTTCTTATATTCACGGCAACTTAAAAAAAAATTAACAAATGCCTACATGTTTCAAGTCTGCAACACAACACAATAATGTTAATCTTATTGGAAAAGTAGGTTCAATGACGCAGCAGAATTTTAAAAATTTTATTTAATCATCAAGAAACTATCTTACAATGCTACGAACAATATATTAAATCTAATTTAACCTGCCAATTGGAGACCAAAAACAACACTTGTGACTGAACAATTTTTCAAGAACGAATCTCTACTATCAAATCTTCAATGCTATTCTCTTCCTTCAGACCATTGTGAGCGTAGGCACAACTCAGCAAATCTTTACCATAGCTACACTCTTTTCAACTAGACTATGTGTTAGAGAAATTATGAATACTAAAAGGAAGCGAACAAAGCTCTACTCTTTAATTTACACTATAGCAGTCTAAGAATAAATAAAGATCCTAGGTCTCTATTTATAGAAGCAGTAGAAGGAGTCACAAGTTTATCAAAATAAGAGATAATTTTCTCTCTCCTTTGTCTGCTAGTGGTGCCACCTTCTAGGCGATTATCATCAAAATTTCAACCAATCACAGTGTAGGGATCTGTGATTATTTGCATTATCTAGGATAACTCTAATTTAAACAATTCTAATTTAAATTAAAATTCCATTAGTCAAGATAATTTTCTAATTTAAATAATTATGAATAATTATCCTTTATCCAAATTCAAATTCAAGTAGTATTTAAATTAATTATTCAAATACAAAATTTAAATAATTAATTATCCAAAATCTCAATTACTGATTTGAATAATTATTTTCACAAATTAATTAAATAATTAATCTTTCTAGAAATTAAGCCTATAGGCACCATGCCTTAGTGGGCCTGCGCCCACTGCCAGTCTAGTCCTGGACTATAGCCTACGTGTCTCATCAAGGCCAATAGCCTGACTTACGTATACTTTTGTCTTATCCCTGGAGTCTATATTTGCCCGATCTGTCATAAAGGAATTAGTAAGTTAGCATTAGAACCCAATGGATGTATTAACAAGCTCCAATAATAATAGAAAAATTAATCTTTGATTAATTATCCATTTAATTATTTTTAGTGTATCTCCTCTATAGACCCAAAGTTGCACTCTTGATAATATACCGTATTAAGAGACTCCTGAAATATAAGTTTTGTCTATGACCTCTCATATTATGTGTATTTCCATAGGTTATCCATAATCGAATGAATAACTTAGTTATGTTTTACCTTTTAATTATTTTATCTCAAAATTCCATTATTTTACTATTAGAAAATTCATTCCTTTTATAACACATATAAAAGAAATATCATCTGATTACCATATATATTCAGATGATGGAGGCCTTGTTATATTTTCCAATACCCAAAAAATGCCTTTGAAAGGATAACATTAACTCTTTGTTAAAGAGCCATAGATTTCATATCTATGGATTATACGCTCATCAAATATAGGTTGCATCCCTAACATATTGACAATAGAGTCTTTGACCATCAAAACTCCTGCCTTGGTATATCAAAAGATACAAGCTATAAGTATAGAGTTACGAATCCACTTCAAGATTAAGATAACACATAAATGATTATTAAAGTAAATTGATTTAAGTTAAACAAAATTATTATTAAATCAATTTTAACTTTAGGTCCAATTCAGTGTGTGACCCCCATTAGGCCTACCACACTAATGTGTCTTCTATGGAGTCACTCCCTTTCAACGGCCAAAATAAATCATCTCCTCAATTGGACATAGATCCCCATTATAGTCTGATCATGTATAAAGTGCCCAGCTTTATACGTAGATAGCGGACTATATAATTTAGACTTTTAATCTTTAAATTAGATTTTCTACATATAAACTTTATATATCCCCAAATCTAGGATTTGGTTCTAGTAGTCATAAAACACATGTTTGTAAATATACAATCATTATTATTGAAGTAATATGATAACCATTATTAATACATGAAATATTCGCATTATTATTTATTTTACTAAAAAGTCATAAATACAAACAAAGTTTTATTTCTTAGGACATCGCGAAACATAGCAAGTTTGATTAGCCTACACAAGGTTTTTTTTTTTAAAGGGCAACCATGACAAATTATCGAACATTAGTGAGCAAAATAATAACATAGGACACTGATGGTGTTGATCACTACACACAAATAAAATGTAAGTCTTCCAATATGAGACTCACAAATAGGGCATATTTTCTATTAGTAATAGTGTTTAGTACCAAAAATGCCCCAAGTATTTTTCTTAGTGCACACGTCTAAGAACACACAAACCTCATAACATTTTTTTTAACTTTTAGTTATACACCTGAGTTTATGTAAAATACCACAAATCTGCTACAAATTTTAACTAATAAAAAAAGTATCTTTTAGTTTTTTAAAGGGTTAAAAAATTTAACAGATTAAATTGTTAAAAAGTCAAGAATATCCTCAATCATAGCAACGAAGTATTATTTAAACATTAAGTATTTAAAAATTTAAAACAAAAATATTTAAAAACTTAAATAATTAAAAAACAGAAAAATAAAAGAGTCTCTTTCTCAACCCCTTAATTTGCTAATTTACTTGAAAAACCCCACCCCACCCCACAATCGATTTGTTCGGAAGTCCAATTTTAATTCCTATTTCCTAAATTTATTTTTTTCTAGTTTTAAGTTTAAATTTATTTCATTTTTTAAATTGTATTGAAAAATTTTAGTTTTAAGTCAATTTCTAAATTGTCTTTAAATAGTTAATGTTTAAAAATGGATAAATTCTTTTAAAAATACTTAAATGGTTATTAATGAGGATATTGTTGTCCTTTTAAATAATTTGACTGGTCAAGAATGTTTTTCAACTTTTTTTTTTTTATCTAATTGAGGTGACACTTTTTTTATTAGTTTATAACCTAAAGTATATTAGTAGCACTTTGGATAAACTGAGGATACTTTTAAACATGCGTCTTGGATAGAGTCACTAACATCTTTTTGGCCCTTATAACTTTAAAATGCACGAATTAACCGCTGAAGTTATAAGAGGATTGCAAATATACCCATTCTATTGTATTTTTGTTAAAAACAATACTAATAAAATGTTTGGCATTCCATTTATAATATCTAAATATAACATAAATTTAATAATCATTAAAAAAAACTAATAAAGTGTTTGGTTCATTAGCAAAAAAGTGTTTGGTTCAAATGTGTAAACTTTGAATCACAAATTTAGACTTTTTTATTGCAACATCTTATGTCACAAAAATTTACTACCAAATGTGCCCAAAAAAAAAAAGAAGCAAAAGACAGAAACTGTTCTTAACATTAAATTAAAAAGACAGAAAAAAACAAGGCACTAATCCGCCTAGTACACTAGTCGGCGACAAGTTGCAAGAGATCTCATAGAAACCCAAACTTTGAGAAAAGCACAGAAATCTTTTTCTCCAATTTATCACCATAGAAGTTGGTTGCGTCGTTTATGGCTTTGTAATAACCATCTTTGTAAATGTGTTGGATTAACTTTGGCAGGGGAGACGAAGAATTATACAAATCTAAGAGTCTAGTTCATAGATTTGATTAAAGTATTTGAATGAAGATTTAAATTTTTGTGAGAAAAAATACTGTAGCAAAATGATTCAAACCGTGATTCCAATACCAAAACAAACGGGCCAAGTCACATTTTGTAGTGGGATCAAATTTTATCCTTTATTTTCTATCAACTCGAGTCGACTAAATCAAGAGATCACTAATTACTAAGAATTTACAAAAGATCTATAAACTAAAGACAATAAGAAAACTACCAGAATTTTAGAACTGGCCTAAAGATATCAATTGCTCTCAAGAATACTCTGAGAATCTTTTGTAAATTTGTAAATTCTTCAACCATGGGATTAATCAATTGCATAACAATTTTATCAACATTATTAGAAGAAAAGGAAAATAAGTTCAGGTTAAATTAAGCAAGTAACAAAGAGATGTTGATTAGAAAGTCATAAACAAGTAAATCAAATAATATAAAACTTGGTCAAACCAATTATTTAGGCCTAAAAATGTAAAATCTAAAAAAAAAAAATTCATAAAAAAACCCTAGATAAAACAAACAACATGAATGGCATCTAAGAAAATTTGAATTTCCTACAAAAACAAATTGAAAAGAGAGAATCGGATGAAGAATGTTATTCTTATAGAAGAAAACAACAATGAGGAAAAAAAAAGCTTAACCGTAGGTGAAAACAGAGACAAATTCCAAGAGAAATCACTTGTAAAGAAGAAGAGATGAATTCCAATTGAAAGATCACGTCGTCAATCTGTCATTGGAAGCACATCAAAAAACTTCCATTAGAAGTAGAAAGGAGTTAAAAGTAAAGAAGTGGAAGGAGAGAGCCAGCAAGAGATTTCAAAGCGTGCTTAGAAAGTATTACTTCATTTACAGTGAATAATACAACACGGTCTTGTATAGGTTCTTCTTGTGTGTTGTAAAATATAAAACGCTTGTTTGGTATACAGGATTAAGGAATATTAAATTGGATTAAATACTAATGTCTTGTTTAGTGAAAAATTTTAAATGAATAGATAAGGTAAGGTATTATCCACTCTATGCTTAAATTTCCTTTAAGAGGGGATTAAGTTATTACTTATTAAAGCATGTAAAAATATAATATTTGTTCATTCTGAAAAATTTCAAAGACCTATTTACAAAAATTTAAAAATTTAGGGTCAAATTATAGTTTTCAAAAAAAATTGAGGGATCAAAATATGATTTTTATATAATAAATATTTTTAAATTCTATGTTTTCCCTTTAAAATTTAAAATTACAATTTGACCCCAACTTTTACCTCATGTTTGGCTGAGTAGTGGGAACCATGGTTCCCACCACAAACTCAGTTATGAACAGTGTAAAGCTCTCACATACTACAGTAAAAGTGGTTCTAACCACTGGTTCTCATCACCTTTCTAAAAAATCCCCTATTCTAATAGGACACCACCAAACACTAGATGATTAGGTAAAATTTAATTCTATCTCGTTTGGCAGTGTTTTCAAAACAGGTAAAAGTGGTTTTGTTTTGAAAAATAAAAATTTTTAGGGAATTATGTTAAGAGTATTTTTGAAATTTTTGCCTCAAAAAAAGTAGAAAAACTTTCAAAATAATACCAAACGGGGCCATCATTTCTTATAGATTTCAATCCTCTGAAATTATTCTATTAGATATCATTCGATCCTACACACTAAACAAGCACAAAGGATATTATATTAAATTAGTTTTAATAGGATTAATTCATAAATACCTCTATACTTTTTGTACCATGTTTCAACATGCCCTTTTTACTTATATACATTCGTCCTCAAACTCAAAATAAAATTATCTTCAACTTTAGTTATTATCTAAAAAAGAATTTATAATTTGTCATTGGAAACTAAAATTTCTTGTAGTATAAGTTTTTCTATTGAGAAGTATAAGTTTTGATAAATGTTAAAGATTAAATTGTGTGGAAATCCAAGTAACATCTAAAATGGAATGGTGTTTGATAAAATCAGATGTAACTAAAACTTTTAGTTGCTATCGTGTAAAGCTTTCACATACTATAGTTTCAGTTCAAAATTTCAGTTCTAACTACACTTCCCAAACACCTTTTAACATGACGCTGGTAGAAAAGTGGATAATAGAACTGAAAGGGGTTGATGCTTTGAGTGTGAAGAGAAAGTTAGGATATATAATATGGGGAATTAATTTTTCTTTAGATTATGTTTCTAAGGGAACACTAGGTACCTCAGTTCTAAATTCTTCGGCGTTCTTGCGTGAAAAAGGAATCCGCATGAGCGCCTTGTTTATTTAATCTTTTTGTAGCTGAATTAAAAGTATTGATTTAAAAATTAGTTGAAAACTTTGCGTGAATCTGAATTATAAGAAAGCTCACCATTGTCACAGGAGTTAATAAGGATTCCGAATATCTGATTTTCATATATCTAATTAAATTTTAGAAACGACCAGCATCGAATTCTAGTATGTTTGGCAACATTGACATAGTGTAAAGTTCTCACATGCTATAATATAAAGTAAAAATAAGTTACAATACAACGCTCTCACATGCTATAAGTATTTTGAACTGAAATATTTTAAATTATTGGTCTGAACCAATATTGCCAAACACACTAAAATTCTTTTATCAAAAAATAAAGCAAAGTAACATAAAAAATCAATAGTAAAAGAGGGTCAAGATAGTAATACAAAAGAATAAATTGTCACATTAGTCTCCATTCTTTCACAAAAATGTTATTTTGGTCCTCAACTTTTTTTTTATTTAACCGATTCTAAAATTTTATTTTAGTTGCTGAAGGACTATTTTAACTAACAGCTACTAACTTTTGTGTCACATTAGTTGCACATGAGCTCTTTAGTAAGGGCATTTTAGTACAATATTTAATATTTTTTAAAAAATTAAAATTAAAACATTTCTTTAAAACATTAAAATTAAAATGTAAAAAAAAGTCCTCCATTGAGGAGTGAAAGAGGGATAGGAGTTGATGAAGGGGACTCTCCGGTGTGGTGGGGAGGTGGCTCAACGACGACAATGAAGGGATGGCAGGTGGGGGCTAGGCTAAATGCAATGGGAATAGGGGCACGAAGGGAGAGAGCCAACGGGGTTGGGGGGCTTTGTTGGTCGCGTCTAGGTCGTAGGATGGCAGTGGACTAGAGACAAGTGTAGAGTTTAATTTACGCCTTCATGATTATTTACAAAGGAAGATAGAAACAAAACTGACGTTGTAGTATTACAAACAAGTTTTCAATACTTGTGGCTCAGAGCTTGGCACCGTGGCGTTGGATCAAGAATTTTTCAAGGCATACTAGCGTTTGGTGTTGCAGCGTTGGGAAGTTGAGGCTACGGCTTCCAGTTGCAAATCAACATTATTTTTGGAAAACTGACCTTTTTTTATGTATTTTTATGAATAAGAGATATTAGGGCTTATTTGTGTAATCTAAAAAATGGAAAAAAATTGGAGGAAACTTATAGAAAGTGTGGTGTTTAATTTTTCTCATGTATATCATTCTAGTGAATTATTATGTGACGGTTAAACCTTGAATGTAACTTTTATATTTAGGATAGACTATTATAATTTTTTGAAGGATAAATTATTATAAATTTTATGTTCCTTGATTTGTTTTGTTTGGCATTTTTCTATCTCAGTCAATTATATATTATATATATATATGATACAGCTGTTAGGCACGTGTATGTGTGATGTGACTCATTTTCTTGTAAATTAAAATTCTGAGCTGGACAGATGGGTGATATAATTGGGAGTTCAAAGAGCGGCTGTGGTCGGTGGCGATTGGGTGTGGGACCCATTTGATGTGACTCTGATTCATGTTCGATTATTTGCACCGGTCACATGTCCATCGGCGACAACAAGCCGCCAAAAGTATGCCCGGCATTATGTTACCGACTACTATCGCCCCCGCCGACCTAGTTTTGGTTTTCGTTAAAAAAAAAAAAAACCACTATTGCATACATTTCTAACAAAAGAAAAATTAAAGTTAATTATATAATTATTTCTCTTAATTTTTAATTTATCTTTTTTGTTTTGTAAAAGCCACATAATATCTTTTGAATTTGAGAGATTTCTTTTAATTTTATTCTTTTTAGACCTTTTTCGAATAAAAAGACATAAAGGTAAAATAAAAACACCCATAATTATACCTAATTTGTTTATAAAAAATATGTTTATTTTTTAAAAAAAAATTTAAAAAATTGTAAAATTTAACTCATAAAACTTAATGTTGACGGGCAACACTAGTCTAACAAGAATACCTCACCAAGATAATTACTCATGAACGAAGTAAATAAAATAGTAAAGTAAATAAATAGCAAGAGTACAAAAATTGATAGTAGTTTCCCTCAATTGAAGGCTACGTCTATTTTAGGGTCTTCTTGGGTATGATTTCACTGTGAGAGAATGTAAATCTAAAAGGATTTTTTCCAAGAGGTAAACTTAAGGTTGCTCTTTAGAGTTGTCTCAATTTATAGTCTCATAGGATCGGCTAAAGCCTTTTCGTTTAAGTATAATTTAAATTCAAATACATGATAATCTTTTCTCGACATCTCCGTCTTGAGTATCTTGAATTTGGTAAATTCTGATGAGATTGAATGCCTATTGTCGTATTGGAGATCTTCTTATTCAAATATAGATGTGATTTGACTATTTTACCTATGTCAAGTATTGGCTATTACATAAGTTTCTGAAATACACCCAGGCTATATGGGCCGAGATCCATCTCTTGTTGGGTCCATTGAACTTAGACCTTCTCAGTGACCTGATAATACTTAATATCTTCGTTAAAAAAGACTTAATATCTTTTTTTTTAATTTGATCTTATGTTCTAAAATTTTTTTATTGTTTTAATATATACAATATTTTTTAAAACATTTTAGGGTAGTTAGGTTATTTGGTCAATTTTTTTTATTCATAGGAATTAAAATGAAATAAGTTAATAAAATTTTTAAGATATCTTAATAGTGTTTAAAAACATAATGAAAATTGATAAATAATTACAATTAAGGGGTACCCATCCACCAAATAACTTAAACATGAAAACCTCTATGATGAACCTCTATGATGAAGACCTCTATCTTTTCTTTTTACACATGTAACGAGGAATAGACAAATACATTCTTGATAAACACCTTTTTTGATTCCTCTAAGAGAGATTGCAAACTTTCAAATAAAAAATACTTGCAGCTCCTTTTATAACGTCACAACGTGTTACGACGTATGGTGTTCACCAGTAACTTTTAACAATAATTTTTTTTTAATTTTGTTATGTGTTGATACACCATCTCATCTACTGTTTTTATTTTATTTATTTACTTTTTGAGATAAATATTTAACATATCACAATAAGTTTTTTTTTTTTTTTGCACCACAACCTCTTGTGTGTTTAGCAAGTTGGTCTTTAAACTAAAAATTTTGATAATTGACTCTTTAAACTTTAAAATTCGTTGCATAGCAACTCTAATAAAAAACCGTGGTGAAAATTTGATGGATTTTTGTCACATGACTTGCAAGTGTCTTTTAATTAGGGGTGGCAAAACGGGTTGACGGGTCAGGTTCATGTCAGGTTTGAGTTAATTTTTACAAAAATAGGTCGATACTAACCCGACCCGTGACATGAACGGGTTGAGAATTCTTAACCCGAACACGACCCGTTTTGACACTGGTTGACACTAACCCAACCCGTGTCAACCTGTTTCTTATGCAGTGTCAAAAAAATATGACCCACGACCCGTTTTTGACTCGTAACCTAATTGTGACCCACAACCCGCTTATGACCGCCTATATTAATATATATAATATTAAAAATAAACATAAAATTAGAAGAGTTTCATACCACTTCAACGAGAAGATGAGTGATAAGAGAGGTAGGGTTTGATCTTTTAACGGCTTATATTATATATGAAATAATCTTAATTTTTGAAATTTAATTAATTAAATACTGATAAAAAAGGTTCATTTTCATGTTAGATGGGTTTGACCTGAACCTGACGTTGGGGTACAATTCGGACAAGCCCAAATTGACCGTGGGCTCTGGCGGCCCAACAATATTGATCGAGCTACTCGAACGGGTCAAACGATCGAATCGATTATTCGATTCGAGTGTTAATGACTTCCCAAACCGACTATCGATTCATTCAGAGTACCGCTCGTCCAGATCGTTTGACGAACAGATCGACTGGATCATTCGTATCGGTTCGACGGATAGCACGTTTCAACG
>CAMOHE010050311.1:0-27433 GCA_946598075.1 Artocarpus hirsutus
ACTCAAAGTGAATGCATAAAGAGCATAGCTAAACAAGAGTTGTGTAGAAATAATATGAAAGCATGTTTAAAAATCTCTACAAATTTCTTCCATAACAATATATGCAAATATAAATATATAGAATTACAATATACCATCTAGAGAGTGATAATAGCCAACATTCAAGACCTTTTATTTGCAACACATATTCAAGCTTGAAATCGTAGGATCCGATTAAGCATTTTTATCTTCAAATAATAGTATATAGGTTATATTAGATAATAAACACAATAATCATATGAAGTATGGATTACCTGTTCATCCTCAAGATATAGTTGGGATATCATGAAGAATACTTAGCACACGTTGAAGACAAGTTACTAACATCCGAGATGATCTTCAAATTTCAAATGCCCCTACAATAAAAATAGCTAGAGACTTGTGCTGATAACGTGTTATAAAACAAATACAAAGAACCAAATTGCAAAGTATAAAATAGAGAGACACAAGAGAAATAGAGAAATAGATAGAAACAATTTTGTTATTCATCATCACATCTCATATACAAATATAGGCTCTCAAATGCCATATATATAGACCAAAAATCATAAAATATGAGAGACCAAAGGGCAAGAGTTACAACAATAAAATAATATAAATAGAGTGTTAATTAGGAGGTTATGAAGGTTATAAAATACCAATACTAATGGTCATTAAGGTGAAAATAATGCAATTCATGAGGGTGTTAAGAATATGAACATCCACACCATTAAATTAATTTATTCATAACAGTTTGTAGTTTATTCATAGTGCTTCGGCTTCCTCCACGGCCTCCAATTCCTCCCCTTCTCTCTCTTTTATCTTCTTCATACTACTGGGATTTTGTCTTTCATTTAGACCCCATCGGCTGCTTTTCATTTGCTTCGCTCACCATGTTCTTTCGGTTCCCCAATTTCCATGTCATGATTTTTATTGGACGCTTTTAAATACTTTGTCTGTTTCCCATCATCTGTTGGCTCCCCATTTTCGTTTTCATGATTGTTAGCAACAGTAGTACCGCCGTTGTTGTGTTGAAGGCATTCTTCAGTCCAGCTTCTTAACTGCTTAACGGCTTCTTCATCTGTTTATAAACCCAATATCAGTCATTGGCAAGGCAAACGCGCACATAAATGATACATACATATATGTTCTTCACAAAGAACATGTCCAACATTATATACCATATAGAAGTATGGAGTAACATAACATTTTATTCCATCTAACAACGACTTAGACAACGTGCGACGCAAGTTTAAGATTACAAGTATGTGACACCCTCCATTTTTACATTTTGTGTGTGCGCAAGCATTCTTATACATACATACATACATATATATATATATATATATATATATATATATATATTAGGCAATCTTGTGGCTCTGTAATGCTCTGTGGCCCCGATAACCTGTTGCTTTGTTTGTGTTGTTCAAATGAGAGAGAGAGAGAGAGATACCTAATTTTGGGACAGTATGGCCTTGGAAATGCCTTATAATTAGGGGGTTGTCAAAGGCAGTGGCAAGCTCCTCCGAGGGAAGTTTCAACCAATCCTTGGCTCCAATAAAGTGGACTGATTTGACCTTTATGGGGTCTTTGTAGGCGACCTCACATATGCTTGGGTCTCTGAACTTCGCTCCTGATATTGACACAAACAATTTCAATGGCGGGTGCTCCTTCAACAGCTTTCCCTGTATTCCCAAAATTATTAACCTCTTATATGCATATATATATATATATATATTTACATATATATACACATACGTGTATTTATATAAGCAAATTTGATGAAATAGCTAATTAGGAATAATAAAAATTGACTCACTTGCGCTTGGTATCCCAGCAAAAGCGCTGATAGTGTTGCTCCCTGTTTAAAAAGCAGGCAATTAAACCATTGATCTTATTGTGCCGAAACACAGACTAACGCCTTTTTGTTGTCATTCACTTAAAGTTTCAAAAGAAAAAAGAAAAATTGCTACACATGTCAAGGTGCCTTTATTTATTGGGATTGATCATCCTTTTTGCACACGTTTTTGTTCATATTACCTGAGAGAAACCGAGCAAGCCATCAAAAGGACCTTTGCTTGTGATGTAGTCACATAAATAAGAGATGCATTCTTCCAAGTTTGTGTACTCAGTGAAGTCCTGCAGGTAAAGATCAGAAGACAGCTTTCTTCCATTTGTTCACATTTTTTCTCCATTGATAATTTTCAAATAAGAGCACTGGCAGGGATGGAGCTATATATGGACCAGGATGAGCAGTCATCCCTTAAATTTTTTTTTTTTCAATATAATATATAAAATTTTATAAAAATCATATTCCGCACCCCTTAAAATTATATTTCGTCTCCTTAAAATTATGTTCCGTCCCCTCTAAAGTACTATATCTCTTTCACTTAATTTTTTTTGTTATATTAGAATACATTTCACCCCTATGACTAATTTTTTCCGACTCCGCCCAAGCAAGGGAAACTATTACCTTGTTGAATTGGAACCACTCAAAGTAAGGTGGTGGAAAGATTCCTTCTATATCTGATTTTCCTTGGGCAGGGAATATACCATCTGGAAACTCCTGCATATGATTTACCCAAACCAAGATTAAAATTATTTGAAATTGTATATTGTTGGGTTGTCCATTAAGAAGATTTGTAGTCCCAACATATGGTTCTTGAGATAAGTGTGATTTTTCGTAAAAGTTGAAACAGAAGAGCTACCATTCAATGTGTTCGAAGATTATGAACGTGTACCACTTTTTAAGGATTAATTGTTTAGTGCAAAATCATGTTTAAAGTAAATAATAAATCTCTACGTAGATAATTTATTCAGGTAAATAAATTATTTACCATTAAATATGTTATTTATTTTCAAATATTTTTAAAAACCTACTATTCGTTAAAAAAAAGTATAAAAAAATGTTATTTACTGCTCTTTTGGTAGTGGGGTCGCAAAAAGTGAAACAATTGCAAAAACTTGTTTATTTAGCACTTTGTTAAAGATTTTGACTTTATTTATAGACTGGAATAAGTTCTAATTAGTGGCATCAATATGAGAAGAAATAGGATTGAAAAAAAAAAAAAGAGCAGTCCTAACGACACTATCGAATCGCAACAAAACAGAAAACATGTCATAAATTGTCGCTGATATTATAATAAAAGGATCGCTCAATTAGATAGAGAAAATTGATAGTAAACTAATATTCTAATTAGTTGTACAATGTGCCAATTGAGATTAGCTCAATTGTGTTTAGTAAGTGTGAGAGTTTGTGCTTTATACATTGAATACTAAGTTCAAGTTTTAGAGGATAATAATTTTTTACCGGAAATAATTTTTTTTATAAAGTGTAGTGTAGGAAAATCTAAAATGATACTTATATATTTGTAATTATCGAGTTAAGGGTTATTTACCTTTTTATACTTTATATTTTAGATTTATTGAAACACTATAGTAGTATTTTCAAAATAGGTGAAAATGGTTTTGTTTTAAAAATAATAATTTTTTGGGAATTATACTGAGTGTTTTTAAAATTTTTGCTTAAAAATACATGCAAAAACATTTCCAAAAATTTTCAAAACAATACCAAATGGGGCCTATACTTTTGATTTTTATTCTCATTGAATATATATATATATATATATATATATATATCTTTATTTTAAATTTAATACAAAAATTTGTACATTTTTCTTCTCAACCCTTAATTTTGACCTAAAAATGTTCAAATCGAAAAATAAGAAAACTTTAAAAATTAAAAAAACCTTAAACTAAGGGTTTTGATTAAAAAATGTCTAAAATATTTTGAAAAATGGGGTTTTGTGTGTTTTTGTTTTCATTTTCTTCTTTTTTTTATAGTTTTTAGTTTTTTTTCTCTTTTGTTTAAAGATAAGTTGATCATTTTAAATGTAAAAAAGCAATTAATGACCTAGATAAAGTATTGACTTGGGTACTCAATTTAATCCAAAATATGTATTGGATGATATCAAAAATTAAAAGTATAATTTTTGAATAAAGCTAAAACAAATGGTACAAAAAGGCAAATATTCTTTGACGAGTTATTTAGTTCAATCTTGAATTGGAAATGTATAGCATTAACAGATTCTATATTGGCATTTTTTTTAGGTATTACTTATGGTACAGCTAAAAGATACTACATAAATGGTAGTAAATAACACTTTTATAAAACTAATTGTCAAAATTCTATTTACTTAAATCTCTCATCATACACAAAGTGCAGAAGCCCGTTTAGGTTCTTTTTACTGATCATTATAAGTAAAAAATAATAATAATAATAGCAACTATTACACTGATCTGTAATGTTTCCAAGTATTAAAGACCTTTTATAGACTACTCTGCACGGAATGTGCATGTGTGCGTATTTATTTATCCTATAACTATAGCAAAGAATAAATAAAGAAAACAAAGAAACAAAAACAAAATAAACATAAGTATTGAGAATATCATGTTTTATAATTTCATATGCTTGGCAAGGGAAGTCCAAATCAACCTCTCAATTATAAACAGTATAAGCTTTCACATGCTATAGTAAAAATAAAAAAATTATTGTATTATAGTAAAAATAATTTTAACTAATAATTTTAACCATCATACTAAACACGTAGTCCAGTTCTAAACTCCTACTTTATCAGTCACTGGGTTCTTTTCATCGGTAATTCTCCCAATCACCTGAGGAGACAGTACTTTTTTCAAAGGATGTAGTAACCTTTTTCCTGTAATTTGTAGTCTATGTATACGTGATCTTTGTCTCGATGCGAAGGTGAAAAAGTTTTTCACCGAAGGTAAACTTGCCAAGAAAATTATTAAACACCCAGAATTGAATTAAAATAGACTGAAAATTGACCATACCGTTTATGTGTATGTAAATGTCAAAACCAATTAATTCTATTTCGTGCAAGTAGAGATCTACAACATACCCATTGAAAGTGAGTAAGGATTGAAGGAT
The DNA here is from genome assembly GCA_946598075.1 of Artocarpus hirsutus. NCBI lineage: Eukaryota > Viridiplantae > Streptophyta > Magnoliopsida > Rosales > Moraceae > Artocarpus > Artocarpus hirsutus. The sequence continues at coordinate 4,973 of CAMOHE010050311.1, forward strand.
CCCATTTGCCAATTTGCTTTTGCAGGAAGCTTCCACTGGTTCTGAAACCGTGGAGACATAGTATCTTCATCTTCTTCTCACTTTGATTCTCCATATTTTGCTTTCTATCTGACTTTTTTCCTGAATTAGAGAGCAAAAAGAAGACTTTGGGCTTTTTGTACAGGAAATTTTGTGCCTACCTACTACTAACATTAAATTCCCCTAATGCCCTTTGAGGCTTCAGCGATAAAGGTCTGTCAACTACCCACCGTTGGCTTTGGTAGTTTGGTTGGTTGGTGATGCACGTGCTTATTTTATAGTCTTTTCTGCTGCTAAGAGTCAAAGACATGAGACACCAAAGCTCTCACTTGCCTCTCATATTAGTCTTTGCTGAATAGAAAAGGATCTGTCAAATTTTGAATACCAAATCTATTTTGAGACTTATCGTAGAGAGCAATTTCTAAGGGCTAAATTTGATAAGAGTAAATGACCAATCTGATAGCCTTTCGATGGTAACTCCTTTGCTTACAATTGACCTCTCGCGAAAGCAGGAAAATAAAGTACGAAAAAATAAAAGAGACGCAAGATTTTATATAAATTCAACCTTAACATAAGAGCGAAGTTTATTGTGATGCTTGGGTGTTATACCCCTCAAGCTAACTAAAAAGCTCATGCAAAGCTTATTTAAGTTAGGATAAGAGTAATAATCTTCATTTATGTTATATTACTTAAAATATTTATTTTAGTATAAAAGAGTTTTGAAACTGTTGTTTCATTCATTTTTCTTATTTACAACATATACAACATCTAAAAATGGGATGTAAAATATTTTGTTACATCCAAAGTTAGTAACATATTTGTTTACAAAACCATAACAAAACTGTTAAGTTTGACAAAAACAGGGTTTCAAAAACTGATCCAAAACATAGCATATGAATAAATCTTTGTCCGGCAGCTCTAATTACTAGGCCAACCCCCTAATACTTACATCATAAGAACTATTATGAGCTAAAAACTCAATAAGCAGAAACTAAAACATAAACATAAAAAAAGAATAAGTATGCAATCAGATATTTTCTTTTAGCATTTTCCTTTCAGCAAATCTTTCTCCTTTACTTAACTTTTGAGTACACTCAGAGTGTGGTACTTAACTAATTATGATAGGCTATGATTTTTGAAAACTGTTCATCATAATTTGACTAATGCAACATTAATAATACAAGGTTTCTATCTTGGTCTTAGACCTTAGGTATTTGTCGTATTCAATTTCATTCTTTGCGGTTTTTCTTATCTTAGTTTTTTAACCTCAAAATATTCACCACCTTTGTTGAGTTTGCTATTTCCACTGCGTCTCGTGCCTACCCTGCCACCAATTGAGCATCTATAATGCCCCTAAGTGGGGGTTAACAGTTTTTAATAATAAAATAAAGATAAAAAAATATAAATAAAACATCAAAAGAAATTTACCCAAGACTTAAAAATAAAATTCTCAAAACAAAATAAAAATATAAACAACAATTAAGCTACAGTTTAATGTAGCACCTTAAATTTAATAATACAAAACTGTCGTCATCATCCTTCCAACCCTCAACACAATCTTAATATAGTCACAGAAAGTAACATATGATGCTTACATTGTCATGAAGAGCATTCTTAATAATCGAAACAATTGCAACGTAATACAATCACATAGCTTCCTCAACTATATTTCTTGTCACCACCTCACACATTGTGAGTCCTGAAAAGATAAAAATATAAGAAAATGAGCAAAAACATACTCAGTAGGGAAAACATTACTCACCTTTAGGTTTTTCATTATTACCATATTAAAATCTGCATGGTTAGTTTATAATCATTATTCATCAATATTATCATGTTCAATTCCGGTGGATATCTTATAATCATTGTTATCAAGTTCTATATATATATATATATATATACACAAATATTAATTCAGAATTCAATTATGTTCATCTATATCCACCGTGTAATAGACTATTATTTCACTCAACTTATCGAAACCCAAATGGGCGCACTTAACCACCATTCCAAACATTCCAAAGGTGTTTTGGTGAGGGGACATCAAGCCCTAGATCCTCACCAAGTTGATTTCTATACAGTGCGTTCTGGGACTTCGACCCAAGGAAGCGTCATCACCTTCCCTTAGTTTACCTTTTAGGGTATTTGCGCCCAAAGATGTAACCGCAGCCCTCTTCATGTCTTACTATTTCTCTATAATCAATCAATATTTATAGAGTTAATATTCCTAACTATGCTTCACAATTTACAACAATATATGTCAAATTAATATATTCCTCGTACAATACAAGACGAGTTTATATCATTGCTCATATGTGATACTCATATAATAGCAGTTCAACATACATATATATATATATATATCTTGTAATAAAACAACAAATTTTAATTCCATAAAAACCTCACAAAAGATGAGTACTAAATTCTCTACCTCTTAGCGAATACTATGCTGATAACTTCTACCTCACAATATTAAGCTCACAATGTAAGATCCAGGTACTCTGTCATCCTACGAAGTATAAAATATCCATACTTTCACTAAATTCTAAATCCATAATCATACCATTTTACCATCTATTCTTATTAGTGTGCAATAATCATTTATATGAAATCTTTGGAATATTTTGTAACACAAAACGATGAAAAATAGATAAGTTTGAATTGCCTGATCCGCCTCCCGATCACTGTTTTTGGCCTACAGAACAAAAGTGTTATTTTTGGGCTCTCTGCCGCCCTGCCGATGAAAAAATTTTCTAAAAATTGTAAATTTTTATTTTTATAGATTTCAAACTTTAAAAATCAATCTGATCCTTTTTAACAATTTTTAAGTTATAGAAAATACATAAAAACCATGGATTAACTCATCTGAACACATGTAGATTATTCCTTTCAAAATTTTCATACTCGACAAACAAATCTAAGCCCAAAAATAAAAACTTTTTAAAACTAACTCTAAAACTCATTTTAAGCCAAGATATATAGAAATCAAGCTTCAAGAACGTTGTATAATTACCTACAAACATCAAGAACATATTTCTCACAATTCTTATGCCAAAATACAACATAAAATCAAAGTTAAAGTTTTAGAAATCTAACATCAAAACTTAGCTTAAAAGTAGAGTTTGATCTTGAAATCATCCAAGTCTCCTCAATCTTTGAGTTTGTGAAGAATCATTTATGGATTTTTGTGAAAGATTAGCTTGAGTTTTCTTTTAGTTCTCTTGGGTTTATCTCACCATGGGAGAAGAAATGAAGAAGAAAAGAAAGATAAAAGAGAGAGGACAAGAAATAAAAAAGAAAGAGAGAAAAATTATTGATATGAACTAAAGGAGGGGAAAATAATTGAGCAGGGTAGATGAAGGTAGATGAGGGTAGGTATACCATAGTCTCCTTCGGAGACTTTAGATCATATAATGTCAAATGGCATTTTCATAATTAATTAGAAGTTCTAAGGATGTTTTGGTCAATATACTAAATAGGTATACAAAATTTCAGGAAATTTAAAAATAAATAGAAATAAATATTGTAAAATAGATTTTAAATGAAACAAATTTTTAATTGGCAAATTAATAATTAATTTAATCACCATAATACCCATTAGGAAAATAACAGGTGTCACAGCATTATACCCCATTTTAGTTAAAAATCTTATTTTCTTTTTAGATTATATCAGATGTTTTAATGTAGATGTTATGCATCATTTAAGCAACAATCTATATCATTGTCAAATAACAACATTCCAATCAACGTACCTTAAAACATAAGAAACATTACAGTGTTTGTGATGCAGTAAATTCTAGTTTCTCCTAACCTCGAATTCAATGTTTGCTGAGTGAAGAGATCAGTTCTCTTCGGAGATTTGTTGTGCTAAAGAGCCTAATATAATCTTATTATATTTCTTTCAATCTCATGAAAAGAAAAACCATCACATATAAGATAGGATTTTAACGACTTAAAATACGAACAACTTTGAATAAAGTCTAAATAGTATGAGTGTTCTTAATCATTTTGCATGTTCTCAATCACATAACATACTTGAATAAACAAATATAAAGTCACGTGTTATTCTAACATACACCGAAAACATTAAGGTTTCTGACATAAATACACTCATTTGCATTAAACATAAACCAAGAATATAAAAGCTTATAAAATTCTCATCATTTCTTAATCAAATCTAGTTTCTTCATTCATTTAGCAATATTAAACATTAAATGTCAATAAGGCTGCAATGAAAATCATAAAAAGTTTTCACCACATGAACATTTCATGGGAAAACCAATAAAGGTTTAACTTAACCTAATATTAATTTTATTTATAAGCTGAACTTAATTCTAATCATTAATCATTCTTAATCATAAAAAAGCAATTTAAAATATCCAATAAGAAACGTAGATACAAATAAATTATAAAACACTAATCAGATTTCAATAGAAAAGAAATCTAGTTTAACTAACTGAGTTTAACTCAAATCTATCCTTTCTTCTTTTTTTAAATCTATAATCACATATAACATAAAATGTTTTTTTCATCATAAGAAATATAAATACAGATGTTACTTTGTATAATCAGAACACTTGATTTTCAGGCTCAATATGATGAGAACTTGACCTGTTTTGTGTAATTTGAATATCTATAGCTTGGTTTCAATTTTTATGAGCTTGAGGACATGGAAATGGAGAAAAAAGAAGTTGGGAGAGTGTTGGACATTTTTAGAGTTGCTAGAGAAAGAAAGAAGCAAAATTGATGCTTCCAGGTTATTTGACTTGTTCAAAAAGAGGTGAGAGGGAAGAGAAGGTTACTTGGGAGCTCTTGCTATCTTTTTATAGGGTCACCCTGGTTTGACATGTGGAAAAGGTGTTGAGTAAGAGATTAGAGCTGATGGTTAGTGAATTACATCATGTGCAAACAAGTGCAACTTAAGTTTCTATAACCTAGTTAACACACCGATCAAATTGCACCATTTTTCATACTTTCAATTATAATAAACTCTAGCTATTCCAAATGAACAAATAAGCAAAACAATCAATTTAGAATGTATTTAAAATGAAAAACACTTCGTAAACTGTTTAGTATACCAATTTTCTTTAACCGAAAAATCGAGCTTTTCACTGTAATAGAACTTTTAAAACATGTTAGATCATATATTAATAATTCAATGTCATATTTAGGGAATATAAGCACATTTATGCATGATTCATCTTAAAAATAATGAGTGCTCATGCTTGTAAGATGTGCTTTCTATATGCTCATAATTCAATAATGCGTGTTCATTAAATACATAGATATGCAAAATGCTTATTATTGGCTAATTCTGAGTTAATTGGGCATCATAATTATCTCCTTGTAAAATTTCATTCTTGAAATTTGACATACCAAATAATTTTGGAAATTTGTTTCGCATCTCTTCCTCTTTTTCCCATGTGGCCTTTTCTACTGAATGATTCCTCTATAATACCTTAACAAGTTGAATCTGGTCCTTAACTCCTTTTCTTTTCTATCAAGGATCTATAATGGTTTCTCTTCATATGATAAATTGGAAGTTATTTCCAATGGCTCATAAATTAAAAGGTGTGAGGGATTTGAATTGTACTTTTTGAGCAAGGATACATGGAAGACATCATGTACAGTGGAAAATAAAAAAGACAAGGCTAGTCTATATGCTCTGTTGCTAACCCTTTTTAGGATTTCCAATGGGCCAACATACGCTGGGCTTTGCTTTCCTGTTTTCTCAAATCTCATGACGCCCTTTATTATAGCAACCTTCAAAAATACATGATCCCCAACAATAAATTCTAGATTTTTTTTTTCTTTTTTCTAGATAACTTTTTGCCTACTTTGCGTTGTCTTCATTCTTTCGCGTATCTTTTCCATTGCCTTTGTAGTTTTTAATACCATTTATGGACCAAGTAATTCTCTTTCTCCAATTTCATCCCAATGAACTAGAGATCTACATTTTCTTTTATCTAGTGCTTCATAGGATGCCATTCTAATTGTCGTTTAGTAACTGTTGTTGTAAGTAAGTTCTACTAAAGGAAACTTTGTATCCTAACTTCCTTGCATATCGAGCACACAAGCTCTCAACACATCTTCCAATATCTTAATTACCCTTTTTGACTGTCCATCATTTTCTTCTTAATCCCCGCATTGCTCTAAGCATTTTGATATTGGCGGTGTCCCTCATCACTACCAGAAACGACGAGATCGACAGCGACACAACGACGTGAAGTGGATGGCTCCATTGAGGTTGTTTTCAATCGAAATTTGCTAGAAAATTAGGTGTAATTTATTTGTCTCATCCATCTGAATCTATAGAGACCGTATTTGCATCAATTGGTGCTCGAACGACGGAGAAATCTCATCGAAAAGATTTGGGTTTTTCTGCAACATTGACTCATGTAGGCTGTTTAGATGAAGTTGATGTTGGCATGACATGTCATTAGACTCAGCTTTTTGTGATCTATATGTTGGTGTAAGAGACTTCGAAAATTGACACATGAATCTATATCGGAGTTGTAGAAGAGAAATGATAGAGAGTGTGTGTGCCGATTTTTTATTAGTTGAGTAGTTTTTTTACACTGATATATATGGACATTGTTATAGGTCTTTACAATCTAATCTGTGTCATAGGTGATTCGATCAAATTTGATCTGTAAACTTAAAAATTCTATACACATTGTCGTACTTCTAAAACTATAATGTTTCTATGATATTCTTGGTCTTTCTAAAAATAAATAAATAATTGTAACTCTCTCATTGTCTTATTGTCTTACTATCATCTCTATACTGTTCTTATATCATTTTCATGAATTTATCTATAGTTTATAGATTTCATGATTTTGTTCTAAAATGCTAAGCTTTGACACTTTTGTCCTTAAAATCGATAATCAACTATTTCACAATTTTTTTTCTATGAATAATAATCTACATCTAATAGCTTTAATGAAATCTTAAAGTTTGATCTCTCCTTATAAAATATTTTCTTTGTTCAAAATGATCTTCAGCTAATCTTAAAGTTTGAACCGCTAAAATAACAACTAAATACACATTTTGTTTTGTATATTCATACTTGTCATAAAACATACCTAGAATTCAATCATATCAGTATTCTAAAATCCCTCATTTTTAGGATAAGAAACTTAATTTCCTTCGTTTTTTTATTTTTTTCAATTCATCGTCCAATAAATGCGCTTTTTCATCTTAACAAAGATTGCTTTCCTGCACCGTCTAAGCATATCATAGACTTTTAATTCTGTTATAACAATAGTGGTCATAAATTATAAAAATTTATGTAAATTCAATCCACTATTTACATGTCAATTCAAATTAAATTTTAAACAATACAATTTTGCGTTATATGGGTAAAAACCCAAACTATCTATAATAAAAATTCATTTATGGTTTGTATTCAATCTATGGATGCTTTTAAACTTTCCTTGATCACAATATGGAGAGGAGCTCAGTGAGGTGCCTTGGTAAGGCATTTTTAATAATAGTTAGGGTAATGATTTTACAATCTTTATTTGGATAATTGTGGTTAGAAGGACTAAAAATTATACTGAGAACGTGTTTTGTAAAGTATGGTTTGTCATGGTGTCGTATGAATGTGGTTTTTGAATATGTTTTGTCAGGCACACCATATGCTTGAGGAAATGCATCTGAACAACAAACTATTTTATTAACTTATTTCTACAATGTTTTATTTTTTTATTCTTTTACTTTTTCTTGCCTACGAAATATCTTCTTTTCAATTTGAGATTGTACCTTATATTTTGTGCAGTTATAGTGAAGATGCTGTAGTCATGCTCGACATTAATACAAGCACCAAAAAACCAAAAATAATGGGTGAAAAAAGAGGGGAAAAAAAAGGAAAAAAGCAAAGTTCAAAACAGAGCATCAACGTCTATTGACAAAGTAATTCCTATGTCCAACCATAATCCCAAAACTGAAAAAATGAACCTCATTTTTGCACGACTCTAAACTGAACAAAATACAAAAGCAAAAATCTATACATAAAACGTCCAAAAAAAAAAAGAGCACAATACTTTTGAAAAACGACATCATCGTTCTTCATTCAAATCATACTTCTAAAATGAAAAAAGGTACTTTAACACAAATAGGAAACGAAATCATGAAAATCCCATAAAAACCCTAAAACTTGAAATGCTAATTATTTGACAACAACGACTGATTTTCATCAAAATAACCACCAATATTATGCTTTATTATTGTTAAAGACCATAAAAATTATATCTTTTTGAAAAATGAAAGAAACAAACAAACCTAAAACATGCATAAATAAAAAAAAGCCAGGCTTTTTCTCCCTTACGTGATGAACAATTTCAGAGTTTAAACGATTAAAGAAACCATTACTAACCTTAGAACAAGAAGGCAAACAATACAGTTGCTTCTAGTGCATGTATTTCCTAAAAAATGGTTGAAATTTCTTTGCAAAAACACCATCTTGCCTCTGAGATTTTCTAAAATTAATGGAAAGATGATTATCGTTTTGCTATTCCATCCAGTCATTTTATCGTACAAAATCCACTTTAGGTTTTTTTTTCTTTTTTGAGAAGAAAAAAACAGATAACAAGAAGCCGCAAACCTCACTCTGTTTTAGACTTCATTACCCAATTAACAAGCCTCCCACGTCTCTTCATATTACCTAGCCTCCTTAAAGAAACGGCGTCGTTGGGGATTTGGGTATGTGGGTATTTGCTTGTAGGTATAATAATTTTTAATTTTTTACTTAAAATTTAAGTCAACTAACTATATTTTATAAAAAGGATAATTTTATTTTTTTTGTCCCAACAAAGGTTCTAAGATACTAAAAAAAATTTCTTAAAAAATAGAGGTATTAGTATGAAATTTTCCAAAACAAATAGTATCAATTTTGGGTATGTAGGTGTTTGGTTGTAGGCGTAACAATTTTAGTTTTTACACTCAAAATTTTAATCAACTAATTATATTTTATAAAAAAGTAATTTTATCTTTTCGTCTTAAAAAAAGTTCTAACGTACTAAAAAAGATTTCTTAAAAAGTAAAGGTACTGTCATGAAATTTTTCAAAACAAAAAATATCAAACTTATATTTCTATATAATACAGTGTACTAAAATAAAATTTTCTCATTTTATAAAGTTAATGTCCTTTTTAACAAACCCAATTGACATAAAAAATAATGAATTTTGAGATACTTTTAAAATTAAATCCAAAACTTGATAATAAAATGTAAATGCAATTTATAAAATAACAAATTAATATTTTTAAACTTTCTACGCCAAAATAACATCTAATATTTTTCCTTTTTCGACTTTATAAATATGTAGATTATATTAAGATTTATGTTGCGCCATTCTAAAATAATCACCATGTCCCTGAAAATAAAATAAAATTATCGCACTTCAAAATAAAATAAAATAAAATAAAATAAAATAAAATAAAATTATCGCAAATATTTTTGTTGGCTCTTTTTCTATTGTGTATATACTTTTCTTTGCGCACAAGTTAAAATGAGAAAACGTTTTCCAGATTCGTATAAATTGAAAACAAAAACAAGCACCTTCCTCCCCAAAACCTTTCAGACTCTATCTCTTCCCTCTTTCTCTTCTCTCTCTCTCTCTTCCCTTTCTTCTCTCTTACTGTGAATCGGCCATGGCCGCACTGCAGTACCTAGAATCGCTGCGCAACGCGCATCCGGAGCTCGACGATTGGTACAATTCGCTGGCAGATCTGTACCAGAAGAAGCTCTGGCACCAGCTCACCCTCAAGCTTGAGCAATTCGTCGCTCTCACTGTCTTCCAGGTGTGTTTCCATGGCCGCTTCTGCTTTTCAGAGTCTCAACTGTGATTAGGAATCGTTGGACAGCTGTTGGTTGGGGTTTTGTGACTCGGTGGAGATTAGGGTTTTTGAATCTCGGAAAAAATTGTTGCTGTTCTGAGTTTGCAGTTGAAATTTTAGGGCTGAATTAGGGTTTCATTTGGGAGAGAGGATCTTCGATGGTGAAACTAGGGTTTTGAAGTTGAGCTAGGGTTTTAGGTATTCAGTTCTGTGAGATTAGGGTTAGGCGTTTCGTTCGATTTGTGTTTCTAATCTTACTTATTTTCTGGGAAAAAAGGGGAAAGTTGAAAGCAGATTAGGTTCTTAAGGACGCTAAAAAATTGCGGCCAGGAAAATAATTGGGTCGTCCCTACGGGTTCATAGGTGTGAGAAGGCATGCGTTTTTGGTCCTTTGTAGCTTTATTGTGGGGAAAGTTTGAAATTTTGTTAGAGTAAATTTGTAATGACACGGGTTCCTGCGTCAAAGTTTTGTTTTTGGTACTAATTGCAGTTGCTTTCTTACCGATTAAATGTGGTGTAAGAAATGTATGAATTGATTTGCTTTTTTTTTTTTCCTCAAAATTCGATTTCATGAATACATTGGTTGACTAAGCTAATTGGCACTCATCCAACTGCCTCCTACTTGATTAGTTTCGGCTGTAGGTGTTGTTGATCTTGATGCCATTGTATTGTTTCGGTTGCTGGAGTTTGGATTGCTTTTTTTTTGTAAGTTGGGATGTACCTATGGGAAATAACTCTGGATGTTGGGTGACATTTGGTTTCTATCATAGTTCAGGGTTATCATCGAAAGAGAAACACTTGAGGATGCATTCATTTTTCCTTTTCTGTTTGTGCTATGATCTTGAAAAGTATAATATCAATGCATGTGTTACCGGCTTCTTCCTGGGTAGCACTGTTACTTTGACTTATGTGATGATATTTTTAGCCAAAATTATGATAATCTCTGCATTAAGTTATCTTCGACCTCTCTCTCTCTCTCTCTTTGTTGTCTTTGTTAGTGGGTTTTTCCCTTCTTACATGTTGTCGTGGTGGTGGGCTTGCTTCCCTTCTTCCTTTTTTATTTTTATTTTTATTTTTGTTTTGTTCATGTTCATGTAAGTGTGTGTGGGTCATGGGTTGGGATTGCGGTTATATACGATACATTTCTGTTTGACATTGGGGAGCATCTAACATCTATTATTATTAACAGTATGAAATGCTTGAAACTTATTCAGTAAGTTCTTCTGATTAGGATTTTCTTATTATCCTTGGTCCTGTGCTTAATCTGGTTTCAATATGGGTTTTGGCTCTTACTGTATGCTTCTTGTGTGATCTCTTAAAAGGCTTGGGGAACAAATTTCTGATAATATTAGCTATGTTCAATATAGTCTATTATTATCTTATGGTTAAATAATATTTTCGGAGTAGCAATATGGTCTCTTATTATCTTATGCATAATAAATGAAATGTATAATATGCGAGGCATGTACTTCACCAACTGTTTTCATTGCCTTGCCAAATGTTCAACAATCATTTGGTGGTTAGCTTTCTAAAGTTTTTTGTTCGCCAAGTACCAAAACTTTTTCAATGGGAATCTGTGTTCACCAGTTGCATTTGAATCATTTTTTGTTGTTTATTTTAAAAAATATTTGTTCTTCACCTGACTTTGGATATGGCCATCTATCTCTGTGTCCTTTTTATCCATGCCTCACATTCTCTTTTTATTATTGAGTTGCAGGCCGGGGATGCTCTGATACAGTTATATCACAATTTCATCACCGACTTTGAGACTAAAATCAATCTTCTTAAGCTTGCACACTTTGCCGTCATTGTTTCTCGGCAATATGCAGAAAAAGAAGCTGCCATTAGTTATCTTGAAGGTGTGATAGAGAAGCTTACAGCCACCAGGGAGCAGCGTATAGAGGAGCCTATCCTTTACATTAAGATGCAAATAGCAGCATTCAAACTTGAGCAAGGAGAACAAAGAGAGTGCAAAAAGCTTCTAGAAGATGGAAAGAGCACACTTGACAGCATGACTGACATTGATCCATCTGTATATGCTAGCTACTATTGGGTTTCATCTCAATACCATAAGTTTCGTCAAGAATTTGCCGAGTTCTACAAAAGTGCTCTTCTCTATTTAGCATACACCTCGGTGGAGTCTCTGTCCGAGTCATTTAAGCTGGTATGTGCTTATTCATGAGAAATGTATAAATTGCCAACTTGTTTTCCAATAATTTCTGAATTTTGCTTTTGTACCTACTTTGATTTTACATATCGTATCGTTTAATGGCTTTAATTCTGTAGTTGTGATCCAATAATTGAAGGTTGTCACCTTCTTCTTTAGATTTTGATCATTTATTCACCTAAATACTTCTGCTTTCTTTAAGTTCAATGCTGGTTTTAAATTAACGCTGTTAAAAGGAAATAAGTGATCCTAGGCCTTACTAGATTTCGTTTAACATTTTACAAAAAGGCATTAGCCAGTTTGTGAAGTGTATCAAAATCTCAAATCCTGGGACAATGGTGATATAGAAGTACCTTCTGCTAAACATATTTAACCAATTATGTTTTTGAGCTTCAACCTGGAACATGATGCTATTTATTAAATAAAGAAAGAAAACCTATCATGTTGTTGAATATGAAGCAAAGAAATCAAAGGAATTTTGACATTTTGTTGCATTGTGTGAGTTTATTTAAAGAGTTAAGTATGAGTATTGAGTGCAAGAATTGGAAGCTGATCCTTGTTTCCTCTTTCTGTGCTATCTTGGAAAAAATGACAATGATACTTATGTTTACATCATGGGCATTTGACAACATAAGACAACTGTCTCTTGAGAACTTTGAGAACTTTTGTAAGATATGGATGATGAAGTCCTTCGGTATCTTTGCTGTTGTTCTGAATGCGACTTGTCTTTTCATTATTCCTTCATGTAGCTTCTGTTCTTTTAATTCTTTTCACAACTTCGCAGGATCTGGCTTTTGATCTGTCTCTCTCTGCACTTCTGGGAGATAATATCTACAATTTTGGGGAGCTGCTCGCACATCCAATTGTAAGAATGTTTTTGCCAGAGACTTTTATTTTTTCAATTTAGTTGCATTGCTTACAGTAATATTTTTCTTTTCGCGACGAACTTGCAACACTTGGAAAGCCTTTTGTTGAATGTTTGTGCAATCTTTTCATCTCTGTAATGCAAATTTGTTATGTAGGATTTATTCTGTGGTGTAGTAGCTTATGGTTAAATCTTGAATGGTAGTCTTCATGACTTGTGAGACTGCAACTTAGATTGTGGTGTTTGTCTACGACTTTACCAACCTCTGGATTTTTCGATCATTGAGAAAAATAAATATAAAAAGCTTCTTGAAAACATAAATGGGTCATCAAGTAAAGGAGTGATATTGCTGCAAATTGCAATTCGTCATGATGCAAAAGACACAAAAACACCTAAAAAATTAAATTTATGGAACCTTTGGGAATGGACTAGAGAAGTGGTGGTGATGAGACTAGCGTATAAAATTTCGTTTGCAGTACAATGTTTTGATGACTTAGATTTAGCATGTACAGAGAGCTCTATGTTGCCATTAAAGCTTGAGGTTTCAATAGGACATGTAATAGTAACCATGTCCCTTTTTCCATGGTTTGCTATGCACCTGTGTAAAGCAAATCCTTGTGTTGTATCCAAAAGCTAAGTGCATATTGCAAAGGACAATTTGGTTAATATGGTGCAAATATTGTGCAAGGTATTTGCACCAGAGAATATGATATGAGATGTGAACATCATTATGGAAAAGTTTGTATAATTGTGAACATAATTTTTGACGAGTTTGTGTATTTGACCCAGCCTGGAGATAGAGGAATTATTGTAATTTTAAATTATGATTGATTTGTTGTAATGTTATTTTAGTTAAATACTTACACACGCACATGCATACACAGACGTGTGCGCACGCACACAAAAACATATATATAATGCATGTATATGTATATGTATATTTCCTTTGTTGTAACTTTGGCGCTCATGACCTATATCCACTTGAAGCTCATTACCTATATCCACATTGAAATGAAAGATTCGCTGGTGGTAGGTTTGTGACATCTATGTATGACTTGAGTCGGCAAAATATAGTGTATTTAGCGATTCATGACTGCATTCGTACTTGTACTAAGACAACCAAATCTGACTTTGTTGTTCTGTTTAACACAGTTCACTTAATTAGTGGATTGGCCTGATCTAAATTCTCATGTTCTGTACGTAGATGCCTGCATTTCCTGTTTAACATGGGTTCAGCATATCATTTGGCCTTTTCTTTTTCCTCATTAGATTTTTCCTTCACCTCTATGTGGGTGCACTTTCATGTCCATTGGTGATCTTATAGATCTCATACGTACATTTTACTTTAATTGCATCTCAACTATGAAGTTAGGGGCATGAATTTTAAGCTGCCATGAGTTTTGTTGTACAAATATCAAGTTATCTTTCTCTCCTTTTTGTTTGTTTCTTTCTTTTGTTTTGGTTTTTGATAACATTGAATGCCAATTTGTTCAGATTAAGAGCCTTCTGGGGACAAAGGTTGAGTGGCTTTACTATATTCTTGAAGCGTTCAACTCCGGCAATCTAGTTCGCTATCAGGAATTGTGTCGTGTGCACAATGCTGCTTTGAGGGCTCAACCGGCATTAGTTGAAAATGAGAAGAAACTACTGGAGAAGATCAACATTCTGTGCTTGATGGAAATTATCTTTAGGTTGGTTTTTCTCCTCGTGTGTCAGGCCAATTTCAACTTGTGCGAAAGAGGCTTTGCGTGTATATTTTTAAGTTAACAAAGTTGATGCTGTGTTTTTCTGCAGCCGGCCATCTGAAGACAGGACTATTCCTTTGAGTATAATTGCTGAGCGCACTAAGCTTTCCATTGAGGATGTGGAGCAGCTCCTTATGAAGAGCCTTTCTGTAAGTTCATCTAATTTTAACCTTTACAAGAACTATGACTGGTCAAAATGCAATTAGAAGACTTATTTTTGAATGGCATTGGCTGCTGAGAGCGTCCTTTTTCTTCTGTTATCCTGTTGGTATGTCCTAGAAGTTAAAATGGCATGAAATATTTACATCCTTTTTTTTTTTAATTGTTGATTGTACTTGAGCAGCTGCATTTGCAGGCAGCTTACATGGTAGGTCCAGGTTTTTTATGGCTATGTCTTCTAAATAATACAATGCAGGAAGAGTCACCAAGTCATTGAAATATCCATGTTAAATCTACATTTATTCATCCTATCAGAAAGGTTAAAGAACTTTATATAAGAAACTATTTAGGTGCACGCTTTTAAGTGTTAGATATGTTATTTGTTTGACAAAGAATGTTTCGGATCTCGTAATAACATCCATCTCTTTGACGTTGCTGATTATCCGGGCAAGATAGTTTCGCATTGTTGTGAATGAATAATGCTTAATATTTATTATCTTGAACTAGTTGCACATTAAGAAATTTATTTGAAGTATTTTCTCTGCTTTGTGTAGCTTCTTGTCAGTTGATTATTTATTTGTTCCTTTCATCTCAGCATCGAGCAATCTCTTTGTGGTTGGTAAATTAATCTTTGATGATTTCTGACAATGGGAGAATTTTTACCACAGGTTCATCTGATCGAAGGCATAATAGATCAAGTTGAGGGCACAGTGCATGTTTCCTGGGTGCAGCCCAGAGTTTTGGGGATCCCTCAGATAAAATCTTTGCGTGACCGACTGGACAATTGGTTGGACAAAGTGCATACTGCCTTGTTATCCATTGAGGCGGAAACGCCTGATTTGGTCGCGTCGTGAGTTTTGTTACTTGAAATGGTTTTCAGCCCACTGTAACATTTTCTTAACGACAAGGGGTTGAAAATGTACAAGAGTGGCCAAGATGGGGGAAAAAAAGATTTGCCACGTTTGCGTTGGCACTTGGGCCTTCTTTTGTATGCTGCGCTTTTTTTCATATGTTGCTCTACCGCTTTTCTTGAATCATTTTTTTTTCTTGAAAAGAGCTACCTTTTTCTTATACTTCCCTTCGGAGTGGTAAATTTCATAGCGGCATGCCTAGGGACATGGTGAATCTATTTAATAGTCGGCTGTTATTTACCTTTTTAGTTATCGAACTGATGTATTTGGAATTTTTCTCCAGTGAATGTGATGTGGTTGGTTCACTTGAATCTTGGTCCTGATCAACCGCATTCGCTTTTGAGCATTACTATAAGACATCGGTGGTGGTACTAAGCACTATCATTAAGAGAAGACAGGGCTTACCTTTTAATTGTGACAGTGATTATTACTGGTGGTGCTCTTTAAGTATTTTTCTTTGTTTTTAGTGCCTTCTTGTCTTCCACGTGAAATTTAGGCATTGGTTGTCGAGAAAAAAGCATGGAATCGTGAAAAATGACGTCAGAATATCAGATCACCTGATTAACTTTTAGTGTTTCAATTCACTCAAATCAAATGTATCCGTTACAAGTTGCTCAAAATTTTAATAACTTGATTGAATTTGTCAAAGTTAGAAAACTGGAATTCAAAATGGATAAAATCTAGTTTGGTCCTGGTCCTTGAACTGTTTATCAAGTTGTGATTTGGTCTTCCTATTTTCTCCCTCGAGCAATAGCTCCCTAAACTCAAAAGTGCGTGAAAGGGTCAAAAGCGTTAACCGGCGTTAAAATTTTTTAACGCTTTGAATGAGAATCTCCTTAAACTGATTGTCATGAGTGTCAAATATCGTGTGTGTCTCACGTGCCCATTATTATTGGCTGACAATTTGTGTCTGTTTTACCCTTTTTTTTTTTTATGAATTTAGGGAGTGAAAAGAATATATTCTGGTTTATTAACAATTTAGTGAGTTATTAATTGCAACTTTATTTATAGTTTGAGATCATATTGGCAATTTATTATTCTAGTTTTAAAATGGTGTTCCTTAAAAGCGAATAAAATAGAATTAAGACGGTGTTTTATGAATTTTTTTGTTGAACATTAATGGAAGAATAATGCTACAAATGGTAACCTTAGTCTCAAATGGTGTACACTCTTAAGTACTCAATTTTTATTGGTAGGTGTAATGCTATGATAAGACCTTTTAGAAATTCTTATCAACGAGACCTCTTTTTTACCACTATCTCACCGTTAAGCATTCAACAAGCTCATTAATCTTAAAATGAGCCAGATGCACCACGTTCATTTAAATCCAAAAATAAAAAATTATTTAAAAAATTGAAAACTAAAATATTACTTTAAAAAAAAAAAAAAAAACCACGGCACTGGTGACCTAGGAGTGGGTCGACGCCGTCGACCCCAGATTGAGGATAGCTGTTGTAATTCTGTTGAGAACAGTCGCTTGGAGCTTTGTGGGATGTAGCAACTCCTTCGAGACCTCGATCATTGGAGGAGATCGTAGGCGGAAGTCATGGGTCGCGCCCCACCCCCTTCGCAAATCGTAATCCTTCTCCTATGGGTCACGCCGACCCCAAATCCCCCAACCGTCAATATAAGATTGGTCGAATCAGAGATTGTGAAAAAATGAAGCCCAAACTAAGGTCCTCCTTTGCCTCCTGTTGTCGATTGGGTTCTCCTCCAAGTCCTTATCAACACCACGCACTCAACCCCAGCCATTGGCATTACTATTCCAGCCTCTGTCAATCAAGATGCCTCCAAGGGCCACGGTTGTGGCTGCCAAAGGTTTTTTTTTTTTTTTCCCTTTATTTTGATCTTTGTTAATCCTGAAGATTTTTAATTTTAACTTTAATTCTGATTGTGTAAGGGAGAGCCCATTATTACTAGTTGGATTAAATCCAACGGCTTCCTTTTAAAAAATTCACATTATTAATGAACTATATTTGTATTTGTCAATAAAAAAGAGATAACACAGAATCACTCATATGTTGGGTCCACTTGAATCAACCTTGTTAAATTTCTAGAATTTTTTTTACTTAAAAGTAAGTGAGAAGGAGAATTCTATGATAAAGTATGCTTTATATTGATAAGAGATAACTTTTAACTATGAGATTAAATACAATTATTTAATAATTCCCCATGTTTGGTTAAGTAGTGGGAACCATGGTTCCCTACACAAACTTAGTTATGAATAATGTAAAGCTCTCATATGTTACAGTAACAATTAAAAAAAAAATGCTACAGTGTAAAGCTCTCACATGTTATAGTAAAAGTGGTTCTAACCACTAATTCCCACCACCCTTTCAAACACCCTAATTATAATACTTTTTATAAAATTTGACGAATATCTAACGGTTCCACTACACCCGATCCAAAAATATCTTGAGAATTAAGAAAAACAAAGGCCTGATATACATTGAAAATTTTACGTGGCAAGGTTGGGAAACTACTATTGACCTGGATTTCAAAAACTTGGGATCAAATTCATCAATCTTCAGTCCACAAGTAATATAAAAGCAGAAATTACAATAATATTGGAATAAGTTTAGCTCATTGCATACATAATAACATGTCAATAACTCAAAATAAATCTAGTGATTATCCAAAGGCATGTAGAAGATATACAAGGCCTTATAAGATCATTTGGTACATAGTTTAAATTTAAACGTGAAGAAAATCTTTATTTGAGGAGCAGGGTCCATCCCTTCTCGTCCTCAATAAGGCCTCTTTGAATTCCTGAAAGCGTTTCATAAGTTTCTGACATAATGCCTCCTTTCCTGTTTTGTATTCCACCCTACAATAGAATCTTAGATGAGCCATAATATAATAATACACAAAAAAGACCTTTATTTCTTTAAGGCACATTCTACAAACTGTTTCTATTTATATAAAAAAATAAATTAATGTTGACAAAATAATTTATTATGATTTGGTAGACGAGTAACCCTACGAGCATAGTTCTTTCTATTTTTCAACCGTTAGAAGAGGCTTGTAAGTATAAATTTTCGGTTTTCTTAAGATAGTATCTGGTGGTAAAGCTATAACTTTTTTTTTTCAATTGTCAGATTGTTCTTCTTATCATTAAGAAGTTGAAAAGTGAAAAGAATGCATATTGTATTCTTCATGCGTAGAGCATTCTGGTCCGGCCTAAAAAGCTGAATACCGCCATCGTCTCTCCTGTATGCCTTTAGACCTTCAAGTAATCCCTGCAATACACAAGGTTGTCACGGATAACAGTTATGTAAAGTTAAGTACGTATAATATTAACATCTATATATGTACTCTTTTATGTAAATAGAGAGAATAATTGATATCAAATGCATATTGCACATGTCAATCAGTTTGGCAATCACTAAACTACTCGACATATATCAAATCTCTCACTCTAATTTATTAATAAAAAGAAAAAAAAAACACAAAAAATGTTAATGAAATTCAACATCCAGCCACTAGGGTAATTGACAAAATAAATAAGAAAAGATGAAGAAGAAAGAATCCTATTACACAAAAGGCAATAAGAAAAAATAACCATAACTGAACTATAAGCAAATAAAAATGCTATATTATGCAAATGTAATGTACATATAACTAGATATGAATAAGGCTTATAATAACCTGTCCATAATTTAAGACTGCAGCAGAGGGGCTAAGCTCGTGCTTCCAAAGGGAACAAGTGCTCCATGCAAAAATTTCCCCTCTTCGGAGTATTTCATTATATACATGAAATCAGTTGGGATAAGACCAAATCCAAGCTCATCCCAGCTGACGTTTGCATATTCCTCACCACCATTAGTACTGCATTTTTCTCATAGTTCAATATATTGCCTATTTGTTAGCACATTTTATAATTTAACTTCTTATAATATATACATATAAATATATATTTTGTCTTACTGTCTTGGCATTTTAAAAGTATATAATAGTGCAATGAGCTTTACACAAATAACAATAATATTAGTTCATAAATATATAGAGAACGATGAAACGTGTAAACTGATGTTTTTTTTCTTTAATATTCTTAAGTTCAATCCATCCAAAGGTGCGTGTATTTGTTTTTCATTTAATTTTGGTTCCATTATATATTTACAGAGACTAATAAATAATTGGCAGATAATATATATATATATATTATAAACACACATCCGCGCATTTGGGAAAATTGTGAAAAAAAAAAAAAAGAACGGACCAATCAAGCAAAGAAAGAAATTAATATGTTGCAAAAATATGCAGCTGTTTCTGTCTTATTGTATCCTTTTTTTCAAACAAGCATCGCCATTACTTTTTTATTCATTTTTTTATTGGGCTAGAAGAAGCGTCCATGTTATCTGTATCAAAAATGAATCTTGATTTATTGATCATATGCTGGAATATCGATAAAATTATTCATATTTCCTTTCTGGACAATAAGTTCTATATTACAAATTGTCAATATTATATATGCAAAATACGATAGCACAATGAATTAACACGTACCCAACAACAGATTATACATTTGACCAAATTCACGAATTTGTTCCTATTTCATTAATGTTTAAATTTTGGAAAACTAACATTTATCTTCAAACTTTATACAATAACAAAAATACGTTATTGATTACTTAAACAGACAGAAAAGCTGAGACAATGCTAAACTAAAATATTAAAACCCTAATTAAGGTATCAAATTAACATAATTAGATCTTAATACTTCAAACTTTAATGCCACCTCACTTTTGAGTCTATTTAAGTGACATAGTAGGTATTTTCTCCAACATTTAAAGTTCGAGAAAAAGTGCCTGTGGTCAAGAGATTTTGGAAATTGATCATGCATGTTGATACAATATTTTACTGAGCATATTACAATTATAGTATTTGGTATATGAAATAATTACCCGTGGAAAGTATTATGTACGGAATTTGCCTGTAAATTGGGCTTTAAGGGAGTAACTGTACCAGTAAACAGGGAAAACTGTTATGCTAAAGTTGGTCATGCATTAGGGTTTATATATACACAAAAAAAAAAAAAAAAAAAAAAGCAGGTTAGAATGACATGGGATGTATGTAACAAACTTGGACCCGAGATTCTCGATAAAAGTAAATAATTGTGACATGTGATTCACGTTTGAAATTACTTTAATATAAATGGGATTACGTTATATGTTGAGCATACGCTTGCATATATAATATAATGACCAAATAATAATGTGTTTATTCATGGAAAATTCTGACCAAAGTGGTGATAATAAAGCAGACACGCGCGAGTGGAACGTGAGAGGCGAGGTGGAAATTAAATAAACAAGAGAGAGAGCGGACGGCAGGGGATAGATTCTCTTCTAGTCCTAGATGCCGGCTATGGAAAGGAGAACAGGTCATTAGACTGATTAATTAGGCGGTTTTATGTCGTAGGTCCGGTTTCACGTCCTGAACCGTTTTCTTTTTTTTTTTTAAGGTTTGAAACTTGGCTTGACTATATATGTATATATACATATATATATATATATAATTTTTATAGATTCACATGTAAAATTTATATTTTAATTAAATGTTAGATCTCGTTAAATAGCAACAAAATAAAAAAAATTACAAAACTAACATTATCTAATACAAATTTAACCTCTTAAAACAGTGCCCTACTAGACCCTACCAATATTAAAGAATTCTTAGTAAAGTATCTCTGTATTATACTAACAATAATTCCATTGTAGGATACCAAAGAAAACGCTAGTACTTTACTTTGAACTATAAGATTTATATTGACTTTGTCAATTTTACCTATTTTCTCATATTAATGTTATTTTGATAAGATTTAGATTTCTTAACCATACATACGGGAGATACTATCGTGAAAAGCTAAACAAAATTTGTTTCTTCTTTGGGTAAATTGCACCTAAATGAGCCCTAAACTTTTTAGTCAGATACATTTAATTTTGGTAGTTATTACCTTAAATTTGACAATCCTTTGATAATGCACTTCAAGAGAATAACTAATATTTAATTAACGGCCACAATAATTAGGGTCCAAAATGTCCAAGAATAATTAGGGCCCAACCTGGCCTGCATTATGGCCCAGGCCAGCCTGCATCATGGCCCAGGCCAGGCCGAATCGAGCCAAAGATCTAGACCCTCATGCACACCTAGACATGTTGAGATTTTTTTAATTATCTTTTTGTTAATATTTTCTTTATAAAATTTGGTCCGCCCCATGTCGACTTCAACCAGGTTGGGCGTCTCTTTTCTTTTTTCGGTTCGACTTGCTTTAGCTGTATGGTTTGAACGATCCAAATTGACACCTGTACATGTTGATCATTATCTTTCTAAAGAAAGCAAGGTTTTTGTTTTGTTTTTGTATTTTTTTTCTTTTGTATTGTTGACTTGTAACTATTTGGCTTATTAATTAAGAATGGAGGGCATGCAGTATTGAGTATGGGATTAAGCATCCTTTTTCAAGGAATAACGTCTCATAATAAAACAACTTTGTTTTTTTAATTCTTAGAGAAAAATATCAATAAAAAATAGATTGATCTCATCCAACGACAATCAAAAGATGCAGGAAATCGATGTGAGTCCATCGCCGTTGCTTTCTTGCCTCGCCGTCCTTTTTTTCCCCTTTCCTTTTGGCTTTGTTTCTTGTGTAACGGGCTGGATTGTTTCTTTAAATTTGATTTTATTATGTGCTTGAACTTTTATGGTGTCATTTATTATTATTATTATTATTATATACATGTTTGAGTGTAATCCATCCTTCC
>CAMOHE010050311.1:27453-103816 GCA_946598075.1 Artocarpus hirsutus
GATCATATGCTGGAATATCGATAAAATTATTCATATTTCCTTTCTGGACAATAAGTTCTATATTACAAATTGTCAATATTATATATGCAAAATACGATAGCACAATGAATTAACACGTACCCAACAACAGATTATACATTTGACCAAATTCACGAATTTGTTGCTACTTCATTAATGTTTAAATTTTGGAAAACTAACATTTATCTTCAAACTTTATACAATAACAAAAATACGTTATTGATTACTTAAACAGACAGAAAAGCTGAGACAATGCTAAACTAAAATATTAAAACCCTAATTAAGGTATCAAATTAACATAATTAGATCTTAATACTTCAAACTTTAATGCCACCTCACTTTTCTGTCTATTTAAGTGACATAGTGGGTATTTTCTCCAACATTTAAAGTTTGAGAAAAAGTGCCTATAGTTGAGAGATTTTGGAAATTTATCATGCATGTTGATACAATATTTTAGGCCGTGTTTGACAATTGTGGTTCCCACCACAATCTCAGTTATGAACAGTAAAAAGTTCTCACATGCTACAGTAACAATAAAAAATTTTGGTACAATAAAAAATTCTCACATGCTACAATAAAAGTGGTTCGCACCACTCTTCTAAACACTCACTTCCTAAGCATATTACAATTATGGTATTTGGTATATGAAATAATTACCCGTGGAAAGTACTACGCACGGAATTTGCCAGTAAATTGGGCTTTAAGGCAGTAACTGTACCAGTAAACAGGGAAAACTGTTTATGCTAAAGTTGGTCATGCATTAGGGTTTATATATACACAAAAAAAAAAAAAAAAAAAACGTTAGAATGACATGGGATGATGTAACAAACTTGGACCCGAGATTCTCGATAAAAGTAAATAATTGTGACATGTGATTCACGTTTGAAATTACTTTAATATAAATGGGATTACGTTATATGTTGAGCATACGCTTGCATATATAATATAATGACCAAATAATAATGTGTTTATTCATGGAAAATTCTGACGAAAGTGGTGATAATAAAGCAGATACGACGCGAGTGGAACGTGAGAGGCGAGGTGGAAATTAAATAAACAAGAGAGAGAGAGAGAAATTAGAGAGAGAGCGGGGGGTATGGGATAGATTCTCTTCTAGTCCTAGATGCCGGCTATGGAAAGGAGAACAGGTCATTAGACTGATTAATTAGGCCGTTTTACGTCGTAGGTCCGGTTTCACGTCATGAACCTTTTTTTTTTTTAAGGTTTGAAACTTGACTTGACTATATATGTTTATATACATATATATATATATATAATTTTTATAGATTCACATGTAAAATGTATATTTTAATTTAATGTTAGATCTCGTTAAATAGCATCAAAATAAAAAAAATTACAAAACTAACATTATCTAATACAAATTTAACCTCTTAAAACAGTGCCCTACTAGTAGACCCTACCAATATTAAAGAATTCTTAGTAAAGTATCTCTGTATTATACTAACAATAATTCCATTGTAGGATACCAAAAAAAAAACGCTAGTACTTTACTTTGAACTATAAGATTTATATTGACTTTGTCAATTTTGCCTATTTTCTCATATTAATGTTATTTCGATAAGATTTAGATTTCATAACCATACATACACGGGAGATACTATCGTGAAAAGCTAAACAAAATTTGTTTCTTCTTTGGGTAAATTGCACCTAAATGAGCCCTAAACTTTTTAGTCAGATACATTTAATTTTGGTAGTTATTACCTTAAATTTGACAATCCTTTGATAATGCACTTCAGGAGAATAACTAATATTTAATTAACGGCCACAATAATTAGGTCCAAAATGTCCAAGGATAATTAGGGCACAACCTGCCCTGCATCATGACCCAGGCCAGGCCGAATCAAGCCAAAGATCTAGACCCTCGTGCAGACCTAGACATGTTGAGATTTTTTTAATTATCTTTTTGTTAATATTTTCTTTATAAAATTTGGTCCGCCCCATGTCGACTTCAACCAGGTTGGGCGTCTTTTTTCTTTATTCGGTTCGACTTGCTTTAGCTGTATGGTTCGAACGATCCAAATTGACACCTGTACATGTTGATCATTATCTTTCTAAAGAAAGCAAGGTTTTTGTTTTGTTTTTGTATTTTTTTTTTCTTTTGTATTGTTGACTTGTAACTATTTGGCTTATTAATGAAGAATGGAGGGCATGTAGTATTGAGCATGGGATTAAGCATCCTTTTTCAAGGAATAAGATCTCATAATAAAACAACTTTGTTTTTTTAATTCTTAGAGAAAAATATCAATAAAAAATAGATTGATCTCATCCAACGACAATCAAAAGATGCAGGAAATCGATGTGGGTCCATCGCCGTTGCTTTCTTGCCTCGCCGTCCTTTTTTTCCCCTTTCCTGTTGGCTTTGTTTCTTGTGTAACGGGCTGGATTGTTTCTTTAAATTTGATTTTATTATGTGCTTGAACTTTCATGGTGTCATTTATTATTATTATTATTATATACATGTTTGAGTGTAATCCATCCTTCCAAAAGATGTGTAATTTGTTGATGCTGGATATGCTGTTTGGGTTTTATGAACTGATTATGATACAATGTTAATTGTTCTCAAGATTTCCTTTGATTCATCCTCTTACCAACTGTTTTGCATATATAGGTTTTTGATCCTTTTTATGAACGTTTTAACTTAATAACATTTATCTTTGAGTTTAGATGTTTCAAGATAATATTTCTTTTTTGTTCCAATTGTTGATCAGGATATTGAAGAAATAATTGCACATGTTTTCAAAGAATTGTTGCTTAACCAGATGTTAGGAACTGGCTTTCTATAGAATTAGATGCAAAACTAGAAATTTTCCTCTATGATAATGGAAATGCATAGATGGTCTTATAATTTTCCTCGCTGTATTTGTGTTTGTTGCACGATTCAATGAGTTGTACGTGCAATGAGTGTCTCTTTTCAAGCCTTTAAGGTTTGAGTTTTGAGATTTTTTTTAAAATCGATACATGCATATGCTTCTTTTTCTTTATAATCTGCATTGATATTTGATTATGATGTTATCTCTGTGTGTTTTCTTTTTAATAGGGGAAAAGACCCAAAACACTGTGTGTGATGTACCTAAATATCATTTTTGCCTCTATTGTTGTTAAAATGATTCAAACACCCTATATGTTTTGCTTAAATACCACTTTTGCCTCTCTTATTATTAAAATACCCAAAACACCCTGTGTTTTCAAAATCTTGAAAATAACCCCTCAATAAATTAATGGTTTATAAATTTCAAGTTTATTTTTCCAATATATTAAATTGAAAAGTTATTTTGTGTACATGTATTTTTGTTTCCAATGAGTTTTTTCATTTTAAATTAAACATTTTAAAAATAAAACTATCATTCCTAATCTTTATTAAATACAATTTAAAACATTATTAAGCTAAAATATTAAATAAAATCAATCTTAAAAAGTTAAAAACTTTCAAAATAATTGAAGTATTTGCTTAGGTAAAATATTTTTTGAACATTTTAAATTACCTTTTTCTTTAATTTTTAAGTCAAGTTATATATAAAATAATATTTAATATATGCCGGAAGAATAATCCTAGAATTTTTTTAAAAAACTAATTGGTTCAGGGGGCATTTTGAGTATAAATTTGAAAACGTAGAGGGTGTTTTGGGCAGTTCATTAATAAGAGGGAAATAAGTGGTATTTTGGCAAAACATAGAGATTTTTTTGGAATTTTAATAATAAGAAAGGCAAAAATGGTATTTAGGCAAAATACGGAGGATGTTTTGAGTATTTTTCCTTTTAGTAGTGAATTTGAGGGAAACGTTTTACCTCCAAGAAGGATTTTGAAGATGTCCTTGTGTTCTCAAGTTTTAGTTGTTGTTGTTGGTTTTTTTTTTTTATTTTTGTTTTTTGTTTTTTATTTTTTTTGGGCTAAGGGAGTTTTAGTTGCTTTTTATTTGGAGAAAATTGCATGTTATGCTATATTTTTTAAAGTTGTGTTTATTTATGTCATACTTAGAAAAGTTTATATCATACTCTCATTTACATTACATATTAAGTTGTGTCATAAATAAACATTGTGGCATTTATATGGTATTTTTAAAAATTTCCCTTTTATTCGTTATTAATCTTGATATAAAAAAATAATTTGATTGATTACCAAAAATAATCCACCAGATTACTGTGAATGTGCTTTAATTTTTTTTTTTTTTTTTTGGGGGAGAAACGTGCTTTAATTAAAACAAAAGCAATTGATACTAAGAAGCTAATCATATAGTTCTGCACACTATTGACTAACACATGACAAAACAGATTCCTTTTTGCTTGTTCTCCTATGAAAACACTCACAATCAAGAATGTGAAAAATTCTAAGCCAAAAATTACAAATTCAATGCTCAAATAGAACACTAAAGAAAATGATCAACAAATTAATAAATCCACGATTGTGGTCTAGTCCCTAGGATTGCACCAACTTGCAATTTGACGGATTCAGTTCAACCATTATTTACTTTCATTATGTACTGACTTATATTTGACATATAGATGAATATTATACAAAATATAGCAAAATAAATGTTTTTAGAAAAGTTGAATATTGTAGCATAACATCTGTTTAGAAGAGTTGAATAATTTGACCACTTTCTCCATGTTTGTGATCCAGTCTTCAGCTGTGCCTTAGCTTGCAATCATCATTTGTTTTTATTATGTACTAACATACATTTGATAGATGGCTTATACAGAACATCTTTTTAGAAGAATTGAATTATTTGAGGACTGGACACTTTCTACACGTCTTCACTCTTCAATGGTGCCTTAACTTGCAAGTAGACGGATTCAAATTAATTATCATTTCATTTTCATTATATACTCACGTACATTTGATAGATGTATTATGCAAATGTAGCAAAACATCTTTTTTAAAAGAATTGATAATTTGAGGACCATACACTCATTACAAAAAAATTTAAAATTTAGTTGCAACAATTTTGAATAAAACTTTTATTTACAGCATTTTTGTTGTGACTAATGTATATTTAATCACAACTTTAATCAAATTTTTTGTGATTTAAAACTCTGTGGCTAAAAGTGGTTAATAGCATATTAATCACACAATAATGTCGTGGCTAAAAATTTAGCTAAAAATCGTTATAATTAAAAGTTTAGTTTTTTGTAGTGGCAATCCGGTTGTGAAAGCAAATTAGATATAGATATAGATATAGATATATATGCAACGTTAGGTCAATTTCTATCACGCTTCATTTGGTCTTAAGCATTTCTATACATAAGTAATGAGATATTTGAAAAAATAGTTCAAATCAACTGTTCGAACTGTAAACAATATAAAAATCTCACATAGTAAACATAAACTGATGGTTTAAACTACTCTTCTAAACATCCTATAAGAGTTTAATTCTTATTTATTGTATGAACTTTTCGATATTGGTTTTAACCAAAACCTCTTTTTAAACCATTTCATTCTTTACGGTGGGAAATGGAAAAGAAAGTTACAGACATATGTTTATCTTTCAATTGTCAAATTTGTAAAAGAAAAAAAATGATTTTGATTAGGTCTAACAGTTAAAATCAGAGCCCTAAGGATAAGGATCTGCACTGTATAGCCCTAATGTTTTTCGGATCAATTTGAGATACACCACTTTTGTGGTATTGTTTTCAATTTTATCACTTCTATGAGAAAGTTTGAAACATACAACCTCCCATGAATAGAAAGATACTTGTTACTTTTTTGGTTAGGGTTGGAAAAATATATGTTATCTAAAAGATATTTTGGCCTTTTAGCTGGGAGAAATAGTATGAAAGGGCCAAAGTGGGACAATTTTCATAGTTCATTATGTAATTTATTACAGTTTTAAGTTCATGGGCGAAAAAGAATTAAGTTCTAGAATTGAGGGGCCAAAAGTAATATTATTAGCTTAATTTTGTCAATGTTTACTGGATTTAGCAACAGAAGGGCCAAAATGAGATAAGTTGAATAGTTTGGGGGTGTAATTTGTTACATTTTAAAGTTTTAGGTTAAAATGGGATAAGTTGCATAGTTCAATAACCAAAAGTAAAATTAACCCAAAAAATGATGGTAGTCTACTGCATATATTCTTGTAGAATATTATGAATGGCCCTTTTTTATCAATGTTCACCCAAATTTTGTATTGAAAACAAAATTGATTCAAAACCTTTTATTTTGATAAAACATAATTAAAGATCTTAATCTCAATAAATTTGGGTTAAAATGCATAAAAATGATCATTCTTGTCATTATTTAACGACTCATGTGAATACTAGATGTCAATTTTCTCTCAAAAAGTTAACATTACTATTAATTAGGGGTTATTTGTTATTGAGTTGTAAGTTTAGGGTGCAAATTATCAAAATTAAAGTGTAAGGGGTAACTTGTAAATATGCTTAAGTTCAAGGACAACCATGCAAAAAAGCCATATTTTTAGCATGTAATATCAAATTCATGTTGTTTCTCATTCAATGAAAATTGAAGGGTTCTAAGGTTTCAACAAAAAAAAAAAAAAAAAAAAAAACCCATCTCTAAAAAAATATAACGAGTGTTTTCTGTGGATAAGTAGTGTCTTAGGCAATTAAGTATAAGAGGAATGTAGATTTTTTGTGCTAACAATTGCAGCTTGAATATGCTATTTCTCTGATACCTTGACCAAAATTTATGTACTTCGTCCGTTTAAGAACATGGTTTCTCTTTAGAAATCTGAATCATAATTTTGTTGTTCGAACAACACTGCCTAAAGGTCTATTATTGTTGTTTCGTGCAAAACGCATATAATTGTTGTCCTCATTCAGATGATGGAAGAGGAAGCAAGCTGTTACGATTGGTCTAATTCAAAATTCAAAGAAAGTAGAGTCCAGATCTGAATCTTTCAGCTTTTGAGATAGGCATGTCACAAGTACATAAAGAGAAGTAATAAGCATTTTTCCTTTTTATGTATAGGCATCATGGACAACCTTTCTGCATACAGCACAAGAGGAGAGAAACTTGGGTACGCTTACACCATCATGCAAACTTCGAAAAGCCCCATCAATATCATTATGATTGATGTTTTAGAATCAAATAAATTACAACATTGTTTTAATGGGCAGAGGACATTTAAAGCATGTTGCATTTCAACCCTCTTCTCTCACTTTGTCTTAAAAATAAAAATAAAAAAGGAATGAAAGAAAGAAAGCGTAGTAGATTAATACAACATATAATTATTCTTGCCTTACAAATGGTGAGGAGCTCATGTCTGTACTGTAAAAGGAATCCTCTGCTCCACCATAGTAGTTATCCTCCTTCTCCTCATCCCACTTGAGGACTTCCCTTATATACTTGAATGCCTCGTCAATGGTTACTCGGTCCCTAGCCCGAGCTTGCCATACGAAAAGCTTACGGTCTGTAAGGGAAGCATAAAGGTCTTTGAACTTCATTGCGACGTAGAAGTATGCCTGATGGGCCAGCGTCTGGCTGTTGTGGTGTGGCTGCACTGGACTAAAATCATTGAACCATTCGCAAGAACTTAGAGGCACTCGGTTGAGCTTCTCTTCAAACAGATCGTACTTGTTCAGTATCAACACAAACGGGGTATCTTTAAAGCATGGTTGCCTGACCATGGTTTCAAAGAGCTCCTTACCTTGCATCATCTTGTTTCGTAGCAGCGTTCCGCTGCCATTACTCTCCGGTGCAAGCGAAAACTGATCATAGTCGCTAAGAGCAACACAACAGACAACCACACGTACATCTTCAAACATTTCCACCCATTTACACCCCTCGCTCAGCCCCTTCGCATTTACCCTAATAAGCTGGTATCTAACCAAAAGAAAGATCAGAAGTTACAAGAAAGAGTAGAGATTCTAAAGAATTATCTTCTTTTTTTTTTTTTCTGAGAAGATTAGACAAGAACTGAAATTCATGTTTTCACAAACAAATGGCATATCTAAATTCTGATTTTACAACTTTAACATGGCAAGTCGTTGGATTACCTTCCTTCCCTGGATCTCACTAGAAAGTTACTACAAATACAATTTTTTTTAGAGAGATTTCTTTTGCACATAATTTCCTTCACACGGGTTAAAATCAGAGAGAGTAGCTTTCTACAATATGCATGGTGCTAATCAAGAACATATATTCAGAAAGATAATTATAAATGCAGTAGTAAAGAGTCAGTACTTGGTTAGAGGTGGGGGAGGAACTTCCAGATTGTCTGTGTAGGTTTCGGACATGGGGCTTCGATCATCAAGGGAGAATTCAATAAAAGCTAAGCCATTTCCTTGAGTGACCCCTTCTGCATATAGCATGTCTCTCTCCGTAGGTTCGTATTCATTGCTTGAAATCTCGACAGCCTAGACAAAATGAAAAGAAAAAGCAAAGAAAAGAAACTACTAGTCATTCAACATTAGTACTAATCTGGAAGGTTGCCCACAAAAGGTTTAAAGGGCGTACGTACAAAGATCCTACACAAATACATATACATATTCGCAACTATACTAGCATATATACAAAAACATACAGCACATTCTTGGACATATGCATGTCTGTCTCTGTGTGTGTGTGTTCCACGTCTCATGATCGGTCTAAATTTCTCAAAGCAGCCTAGCTTACAGGAAGCAAGTATTTTTTTCTTTTTTGGAAATTTTTCTCCCGTCAAACCCTACAATCTTTGGAAGGCAGGAAACAAAGACTTTTGTCATGTAGGTGCCCATGAGGAAGTTTGGACCCCAGATCTTGTGGGAGTAAACTATAGGCTTGACCATTCCACCCAACACCCCTTGGGTACAAGAAGCAAGTATTATTATGTCACTTTCATTGAATTAAGTTCGTTTAACGAGATGAAAATACAGAATGCATCTGTCCACTAACTAAGCTTCCAATTGTAACCCAGGTTGACAGATTACGCAAAGACGGGCATGTCATCTCCTATTGGATATAGCTCGTTACATCTAGACCATCCATTCAGCATGCACAAAGCATAGACAATTATGGTTTTCTAATGGAAATATGGGCTTATATAGAGATATTGAACAAGTAAATGGCACAAAGATGCAAAAGGCTAATCAAAATGCAGAAGGTTAAGATGAGATGGCTAAAAAGAATGTTGATGAAATACCCTGCTTAAAAAGTATTCAGCAACATCGGGAAGGAAGTGAAGCTCATCGTGTCTTTTATACGTTTCCTGGATAGCAGGATCCTTCCACACCTCTTCAACTAACGGAGCATACTCACGTGTCGCTGCAGGAAAAAATGCATCCAAATCCCCAGTGGCTATAATGTCCAGCAGCCAGTCAGAGAAATGCTTCAACCTCGGGTTAATGGAGTAGATGCATTTGGTAGTTCCATTGCTGTCAACCTCTCCACCTGAAACAACACAACAATTCAAATGTTAGATAATACATACTGGCTGTGCTGTAATGTAGAGAAGCAATGGAACCTTCTCTATTTTATGTAGAGCTTCGATCGATATTATTTAGGGGGAAAAAACACTAGAAGAGGCCAACTATAATAGCGTAGAGCTTTCTATCAGTATGCAGTGCATTAGTCTTTAAGAAGAAAAGATCAACATAATTTTTGTCAAGTAACATCACAGCACTTGTTCTCAAATCAACTAAATTAATTAGCTAGCTACAAGAGAGATAGATTTCCTTGATTGGTTTCCACTCAAACAGATGATGCATGATTTATAAATTCTTCACCTAACAACTAACCAGAAGACAGATGGGAATACCCGCAATCCACCTAACTAATTACACAGCTTCACATGACTTGCATTGTAGCAACTCTAACCTTCGTTCATCAAGTATCCCATATTCAAAAAGCATAGAAGCATAGGCACGAAGAAAGGGCCCAGTACATTATATGATAACTTCTTCATTCATTAAGTGCACAGTTCTCTACAGGAAATGAATACTATTTGTTTCATGTTGAAATTATATAGTTGGAATGAACACGCCAAGATACATACATACATGTGCCTGTTTTAAACTACATTTCAGACTCAGTGAATGAAACACGATTGAACACTTTCACAGAAGATTTTATGACATGGTTAAACGATGTATACAGATGGCTAATTCTGATTACTGAAATATGTAGATAACATACAAGTTTAAGTAAACATGCATGATGAGATGCATTGGAGTTTTTTCAATGCATGGCGTACCGACATGCGTGTGGACTTGTATTATTTTGACCAAATGCCGTAGGTAGTCGTCTTAAATACATATATGCATTAAAAATACCTATATAGATACCTGCTTGCCTGTGTGTATTTAACATATCCACATACATGCATATGCATTGCAAATACCTGGTTCAGCAACTTGGTCGTGGGATTCTAGTTCTTTCATCTTAGAAAGAGCTTCCTCCTCAAAGCGTTCCCTTCCATCAAGCAAAATGCTCAGATATTTGTACATGTTGCTCTGAATCATTAGCTTAATATCTTCAAGTTCTTCTGGAGTGAACTTGTTCCCATACAAAAATTTAGCCTGCAGAAACAATAAAAGGACAATACCGAGCATTACAAGTAAATACAACAAAAGAGAAAGCCTCTAGTCTTAGACTGTTTTACAAGCAGAATCTCACAACCATCAAATCAATTGGCAAATTACTTCACCAGTCTTCCATAGTTCTTTAGTAAAATTAAATCCATGGTCGCTCGTGGGTCTATAAGCATGTTTCAGGACAATGTTTCAAGAGATAATTCTTCTTTCAAAGTATTCCTTTCCTTCTTTATATCAGCAATCTAGAGCTCAAAATGTGCCCATCTCTTCCCTTCCTCTTGATTCTAGTTCTAACCAGTCTATGACTTAGAATTTTCTCTTCTTACAAAAATCCGGTGGAAGATAGGTGAGGAGAAAATTACAACTTTGTTCTCTCATTTAGAAGGATTTATGACTTCGGATGGGGACAGAAGCTCTTGCCTCTTGGTCTATGAAATTTTTAGGCATCTTTAATTAATTTTAAATCCTATTTTCAAACTTCACTATATATATATATATATATATATATATATATACTTTTTGAAACAAGAAACTGAGACTATTATTAAACTGAGAAAAAATACAAAGGAAGAGGAAGAGATTTCCTCACAAGCAAATTAGGAAAAGTACAAGAAGGGAGCCCAGCTCCTGATCAGATCTGAAAAGATCGGGCTACCAAACTCCTTATCCCTATACACCCACGAAGAAACCAAAAATTTGATCCTGTCCCATAAGATGGAACTTTCTTCCTCTACCTCGTTAAAAATTATATTGTTTCTAACCAAATTCCCCAAAGGCAGGCTAGCAAGGCGTTCAAATTTCACTATATGCTTAATGGCCCTTCATATCCTCTTCGTAAACCCTGTTCTACGTTAAGCACTTAAGCTCATGTCCCAACCAAAGAACAAATTTTTTGATAGCAATTATTTCATGGTAAGACCAATACTTACAGGGCAAGAAATAAAAAAGAAAAGCTTCCTTTTATTCACATCACTTATAATGTGATGGTGTAAGAGTAAAAACATGAAGCATTTGTTCTTAGGACTATAGGAAGGATTTGCATTACAAAGTTCAAACTACTTGAGGAATTAGATTCCAAAGCTTACATTTGTTTGTTGTACGATTTTTTAGAGCACCTTACTGTTACCACTTGCTCTAATTTGCAATGGTCATTTGGATAGAGAAGAAAAAAAGAGAACTCAGACAAAGCTATCAACGTGTTGATTTTCTAAGACAGGGGCCAAATATCAGACGTTATGACGTCTCTTATAAATAAAACAAAAAAGGGTTTAGCAGCATCGGTCAACTTTTTTAGATGTGACAGTTTGGTCCTTGAAATTTATTGGCCAATTAGTCCTTGATCGTTTATCTATTTTTCTAGTGTTTCTATGGTCATTGAAGATGATGTTTTGCTCCTTATGTTATTGTTTTTGTAAAATTTCAAAGTCATCACATAGCATGTGATTACCTTCACTGAGTTTTAAAAAACCATCCTCAAATTGGCAAAACAGGGACTAAACTATCACAGTGGTATATTGTGTCCAAGATCTCACAGGGCCAAAAAGCCCACAAATAAGAGATATTCCTTTGTCTTTACTCTTTGTCAAGTTGGAGATCCATTGAGAGATTCTGATCCAGTTTTGCTTTTGTTTTCTTTTTCATCTCTAATTGCCAAGGACAACTTGTCCTCCTACTCTACCATTACTTTCAATTCTTTTCTCAATAAATTTCGGTTCTTAATTTAAAAAAATGACAGAGTTGTATCAAAAAGTTGCACCTGTTTGAAAATAGTGCTGGTTCCAGAGCCTTGAAGTCCAAGAAGAAGCAGCTTTTGAACTTTTTTCTGCTCCAGATAATTTGGAACGGTAGTATAATTGCTAGCCTCGTCTCTTGATACATGTGGCTGACCGTGTAGCACAGGCAACGAGAACAGGCTACAAACAAACCTTGTTGTTGCCTGTCTAGCAAAAAACAGTGCAGAAAAAAAAAAAATGATGAAGATATCTAGTATCAACAATGTAATCTCAAACCAAATTTTCGAACAGTGAATGTACTCAAGCATATACCTTCTCCCAGATGTTTCCCCTTATATTGTTCTGGCCTTCTTCCTCATAACGACCATCATCATAGACCCAAAAATGAGTGTCCCGTGGGCATTGCACATTTGCTAGCTGACATAATAAACAACTTAAATTGTCAAACTTTTTTTTCATAGGAAAAAATGCCAAACTTAAAATGTCCCTTAATTAACAGACAGCTTAAGACTACAATCCCCTTTTTCGGATTAAAAAATAAAAAATAAAAAATAAAAAATAAAAACAACATTTGGCATGTAGCATAAATCAATAGTCTTATGGCTAATCATCTCCTGATAAATATATATACGTTCTAAAATTGACAATGCATCCATCAGCAGAAACTTCACAAAGGGCAAATCATAGTCCAAGTAATTCTTTGTTGTACCCACTATTCACGCTTTCATTAAATTCCATGGACATGTAATTAGAACTTATTGATAGAGTTCAACAGGAAAATGAATTGGCTATGCAAAATTTGACACAAAGAAAGGCATACTGGTATACAAATTCCAAGATAACTCGTTAATCAAATAGACAGGGTCGTCCTCTATGACCTCACCAACTTCGATTTAACTTGTAAAACCAAAGCCTAAAGATTGCATATTATAACATGGAAAAAAAAAAGCTAGTTGAGATCGTTCCCATTACCACGTCAAGGGCTTACCCTTAGGATCCTTAATTCAAGTCTTGTAATCTCTCGCCCATTGATATAAACTTCGGTATTCCCATTGCTTGCATCAGCGCTAAGTTTTCCAGTAAAATTTAAATTTGAACTTATGATTCTGTCTGGTTTTTCTCCCTCCTGTCAAATTTTCAAGTAAAGACACTCAAACTGATTAATTTGAGGGAGAAACAGGCATACAACGTTAGTACATGTTTCATCTCGGAAGATCATGAAGAAAAATTTGGTTGAAGATACATTGTCAAAAATGCACTCACCTTTCCCCAAAGACCAGACTCTTTATCATACCAATATCTACCAGGCTTCAACTTCCGAGGAGGTAAAGGACATCCAAGTAATTCTGCCATCTCTTCTGGCTTCAGAGGGAATCCATTGACAATCAGCTGCTCCGGCCGAAGCTGATTTGCCGAACATTCTTTTTCTGCTTTCATAATCTGCTTAACTTCCAAAGGACTGAGCAATCTGGATAACAATCTTGAATGTTTACCCAATTTCAATCGTTTTGATTCGTCAATTGCCTCGCCAATGCATGTCACACACTTCCGTCCCTCAGGCATCGATCCCATCGCCCTTAGCACGCAATTGCTGCAATAGTTAGAATCACAAACCAGGCAAGACTCTTTCGTTTCCCACTTTCCTTTCCCACACCTATAACACACTCTACTTTTCTTCTTCTTCTTTTCTTTAGTAACCCCAACATACTCCGAATAAACCGGCTTCTCCACCACATCAGCCTCTTTCCTCTCAGGTCTATCAACTGTATTAAAAGTGACAACCGGGCCTCTCTTTCCCTCATTAGGCGCTTGTCTAGGAGGAGGATTACTTGGAGGATTATGGACCGAACCCGGAGAAGCCGAAGCTGAAGCTGAAGAAAGATCAGGGTTTTGCAAGACAGACACCACAGACTCCGAACTTCCCGACACCCTTGCACTCTGCACCGGAGAACTGGTCACGCCGGCAATACAAGATACCAGCAGGGGAATTGGCTCAATAACAGGTGGACCCAGATTGGCAGCCGATCTTCTGGATTCAGATAGTGGCTCTGCAGTTGGGATTGCTCGGGAATTAACATCAACAGGTTCGACCTTAGGAACTTCATAGGCGACGGGCGGGCCCTCGTATTCCATGGCAATGGAATAATCAAGATGGGCAGAATCCTCAGGGCTAGGAGCATCTGGTGGGAGCATCTTCCTCACCAGTTCCCTCCAGTTCTCTTCCTCCTTTTTTTGCTCCATTTTCGTCCAAACAAGTTTATTTCCTCAAATCACTGAAACAGACTAAAACTTCAACTTTCTCCAAAAATCATGCAACTAAGAAATCCTAAGAGATGATCGCCAACAGTTTAAAATACATAATCTTCTCAATCACCCCCAAAATATGCAAAGAGAGATTAATCAGAAAAAAAAAAAAATATGCCGAACAACCGGGTTTATACTTCCTTTCAGAACCAAATAACAGTCACCAGCAAGCACGTAGCAGCCTCAATAGAATGGTCATCCTTTGAAATTTTTTTTTTTTAAAAAAATGAAAGGATAACATCAGAGCAAAATTACCAATCAAAGTTTGAATCAAATGCAAAAGAAATGAAAATAGAATTCAAACCTTTTTAAAAGTCCACGTGCAAAAATCTTAAAGCACCCACAACCAGAAGAGAAAAAGTAAAACAAAATATTGGATGATTAATCTGCAGTCAAAAACCAAACGTCCACCTTTGAAATCACACTCACCAAAAAAATAAACTTTTATAAAGGTCAAAAAAAAAAAGAAAAAATTGTTGAGCAACCATAAAGAGACATTTTTTTAGTGGTCCAAAGTGTTGAAAAAATCGGAGTCAAACAATAATTGAACAAAAAACAAAAAAAAAAAAACCCAACAAAAATATAACAAGACTGATTCAAAGTTGAAAAGAAAAGAAAAAATCTCTTTTTACCACCAAAAAAAACCCTTTTGGGTTATATTCGTTGGCAGAAGAAAAAAAGAAAATGAAAAGCTATAGATATTTATATACATACGCACACATATAGAGAGAGAGTGTGTCAATACCTGGAAAGCGACGGAATGAAAGGGGAGCTGAGCTAAAACCCACGAAGCAATTCAACTTTTGAGCTTTAGCAAAAGGTAAAGCTTTTCTTTTCCTCTGCAAATCCACCGGGAAACGATGAGAGAGAGATAGATAGTTCAGCCAGAGAGAGAGAGAAATGGTGAAAGCCAAGCAGCAGTGAGAGAGAGAGAGAGGGCAGTGGAGAAGAAAATGAGAGCGACGGATGGATTGGAAGCATAAAGGTTAGAGGGAGAGACAGAGGTCCCACAGTGGTACACTATTTTCCCCTGGCATTTAGTTCTCTTCCCTTGCGAAGACAAGAAACGCGAAGACAGGGCAGCTCGTTTATGAAGCCCTCACGCGCCAGGTCGGCGCGTTGGCCATGATATTTATGTACTTGTCTCTGTTCCGCTCACGCGCTGTCCCCTCTTGTGCAGTCCACGCGCATTGAACAGTAAACATTGATGAGTGATGTACCCATGGTTGGCATGATACTAGCAAAAAGTTGGACCAAATAAAATGCTAGGGTGTTTTATGGATTCGAACTGACAATTCGATCCAAAAATACTCTGGTAATTCAAAAGTTTTAAAAGAAAACATTATATCAATCGATATAAACTATAAATTTATCTATCCCAATGGTGAACTAAACATCACTAAATTATTGTTTAACAGTGAGCAGTGGGAGTACAAATACGATGTACCATTATTTGTCTCTCCAAACAATTTTTAATACCTCACTAATTGTTTAAGTGTTTTGAGGGTTTTACATGACATTATAAATAATTATTGAAGTAAGTTAAGGGAAAAAAAAATTGGGTTATTTTCATTTTTAACCTTCAAGAATTAAGGTTGTCTTATTTTACACCTTGACACTTTAAATAGCAGAACTTTAGCTCGTGATGTTTCAATCTGTAACATCAATTGTCCTTCCTCCTCTAAACGTTAAGTTTTTTACTATCTATGCACGTGGGATGTGTGTAATATGCATATAACAAGTTAAATCACAAAAAAAAAAAAAAAAAGAAGAAAGAATGTTCCTCTTACACCTACAAAAGGGAGATTCAAGATTTTGAAAAACCTTATTGAGCTCCAAGTTTGGGTTGATCATGTCAATATCAATCTCAAACGCAAGCAATTTAGCTTTGTCTTCAATGACTTGTTACTTGCATGTCACATACATTATGCATGCATGAATTGTTAAAAATTTAACATTTGGAAGAACAAAGGACTATTGGTAACACAAGTTGAAATTTTGAGGGCCAAATTGTGTCATTTGAAGTGTTAAGGGCCAAAATAAAACGATCCTAATTCCTCCCCCCAAATATAAAAATAACGCAAAAAAAATCTAAATAATGTATTGAGTTAAATTCATCAA
Organism: Artocarpus hirsutus; assembly: GCA_946598075.1. NCBI lineage: Eukaryota > Viridiplantae > Streptophyta > Magnoliopsida > Rosales > Moraceae > Artocarpus > Artocarpus hirsutus. The sequence goes on from CAMOHE010050311.1 coordinate 44,118, forward strand.
AGATCCTGAAATTTTTTCTTTTTTGAAAATTAGTTCATGTACTCAAAAGTGTTTTAATTTAACCCTTGAATTTTTTCCTTGTCTCAAATTTAGTTCCTCATTTATATTTTGTTAAATTTTAGTTGGAAAAAATTAGGATTATTTTCATAAATCTCCCTAACTTATGTACCCTATTTCACTTTTCTTTTGACCATTTAAAACCGCCAGAAACATCCTTGAGCTATAAAAAACTGGTCACTTTGTCCCCTCCATCCAATTCTACCTATATTGATGATGAAATTACTAACATAGCATGTAATTAAAATGTTAAAAAATATATTAAAATTGTAATTAAATAGATAAAAAATTAAAAGTACATTTTATTTTGATTTTTTTGCTATTTTTTTCCCTTGCCTCCTTCCTATCGATCTCTCTCTCCTTATTCTCTTTCAGTGTCTTCTATCTTTGCTCTCTTTCTCTCAATCTAGCTGGCCATGGGGTGGCGTAGAGCAACCATATGGTCTGGGAGATGTGACGGGTGTGGGGTAGCTATAGTGGGTTGGTGGTGGGCGACAAAGGGTAGGTTGGTGGCAGTGCGTTGAGAGGGACGAGGGTGTGCTAGTGTGTGAATGAGGGTTTCAATTTCTTTATTTGAGTTCTTTTCTTCTTTGTTAATTAATCATAGAAGTAGTTTTTATTAGGTGCAAATTTGTGTTTCCAGTTTCTTGGTTTGAGTTATATGTAATTCTTATTGTCTATGAGCTGTTGACGAAAAACACCTACTACTAAGTTTCTTAAATTATTCTAGCTTAATGTTAAATGGCATTGGTATTTCGGTTTAAAGATGGGCTTGCTACCATTATTAGAAAAATCAATCAAGTGACTTAAATTCTTTAATGAAGAACATTAAATCTATTAGAAGCGAGAGAAAATAAAGAGAGAGTGAGAGATGAGGAAGGGTGAGAGTCAAAAATTAAAATAAAATGTTTTTAATATTTAATTATTTTTATATATATTATAACTCTAATATAATATTTTGAGCTTTCAAAAAATACATAAATTTTAATATTTGATTAATTACATACCACATCAATAGTTTCGTTACAGATATAGACAAAATTGAATAAAAAGGGCAAAATAAACGATTTTTTATAGTTCGGGGGGTGTTTTAGGCGGTTTTAAAAGATCAGAGGGTAAAGTGAAATGGGATACACACATCATGGAGAATTTAAAAAAATGATACTAACTTTTTCCATCTAAAGTTAATAGAATATAATTGAAGGACTAAATTTGAGATAAGGAAAAAATTCAAAGGTTAAGTTAAAATACTTTTGAGTACAAGAACTAATTTTAGAAAGAAAAGAAAATTCAGGAACTTTTGATAAATTTAATTCTAACATATTTTGACTTCTTTACCTATCTAGTCAACAATTTAAGAAGTTGAAAGGGAAAAAAGTGCAATCATATCTCTCTTAATCAAATGTGATGGAGATGTTAAATAAATTTTCTTTTGACAGTTTCTTTTTAACGAACAAAGGCTTAATTACAAGAACTTGTCCATAGGCGTAAAAATTAAAGAGGAAGAGCCCAATAATATATTTAGACTAAGTATTAGTAATAATATATGTTTTTAAAATGCGTAATAAATAGCATATTATGAGATATTGAGATATATCTCATGAGAAATTAAAAACAAAAACCCCAAAATACCCTTACATCTTTTTCTTTTCATCTCTCCCTCTCCTTTCTTGCTAGTACGCAAGCACTGGCAATGACTGGGAAATGTTGTATTTACGTGTTAATACTATATTTCCAAATAATGAAAAATTTTATCAGCAGCCGGTCAATATTGTATTAACATATAAATACTATATTTCTACGCAAACACAAAACTTAAAATGGCATCCTTGTCGGACCCAAGGAATATTGTATTAACATATAAATTCTGTGTTTTTATGTAAATACAATAATTTATTGTCGTTATTGACAATGACTTCCGCAGCCATAAAATACAATCGTTATATGTGAATACTATAATTTCATGTAAATACAAAAGATTACTGGCGACTTCACCAGTGGTACTTGGAAATATAATATTTTATCACTAAATACTGTATTTGTATGTAAATACAAAAATTTATCGATTACTTCACCGAACCAATAGTGACTAAGAAATGTAGTATTCACTTGTTAATATTGCATTTCTAAATAATAAAAAATTTTATATGTAAATACAAAAATTTACTGCCATCATTAAGGACAACGTCGATAGCCATAAAATATAATATTTACATGTAAATACTATAATTCTATGTAAATACAAAAGATTACTAACGACTTCGCCAGTGGTACCGAGAAAATATAATATTGTGCAAGTAAATACTGTATTTACTTGTAAATATAAAAATTTACCGACGACTTCGCTGATCAATGACGACTAGGAAATGTAGTATTTACTTGTTAATATTGTATTTCTAAATAACGAAAAAAATTTATTGGTGACGTTGCTGGTTGCCACCAGCATCGCTGATATCGTTAGCTGCAGGGAGATAGTGTATTAACATGTAAATACTATACTTCTATGTAACTACAAAAATTTATCAACAACTTTGCCGGACCTAGAAAATACAGTATTGACATATAAATACTGGATTTCTTCACAAATACAAAAATTTATCGGTGGCTTTGCTGGACATCACTAACACCAATGATGATGTAGGTGGCTGTGTAATACTATTTTTATGTAAACAAAGATTTACCGACTATTTTGTTAGATCACTGACGACTAGAAAATACAATATTTATCTGTAAATACTATATTTATTTATAAAAGCAAAACTTTACAGGCGACTTCACCAAACCCCAAGCAACAAGAAAATACAATATTTATTTGTAAATGTAAATAAAAAAAATACCTGATGGCTTCACTATATTTCTTTAGTATCGACAACGATGCCAGTAATCGAAAAATACAGTATTTACATGTAAATATTATATTTTTATATAAATATAAAAAATTACCGACGACTTCGTAGGACCATCAACAGTCAAAAAATACAATATTTACCCGTAATTATTATATTTATATTTAAGGACAAAAATTTATCAACGATGTTGCCAGATAGCATCAACACAGACATCGCCGGTGGTGGTCAGAAAATGCTGTATTTCATTGTAAATGTTTTATTTTTTTTACGCAAAAAAGGAAAAATAGTTTTTGCCGCCACACAAAACAGTGAATCATATTTTCTTTTTTCTGTTTTTTTTATTTGCTCTTTCTCACTCTACATGGTGGGGCCTTTTTTTTTTTTTTTTTTGGCTCTAAGAAAAGTTGGAGTGGTTGCTGTGTACTCTCAGTGTTAGTAATGGTCATTTTAAATCAGAGTAAACTTGAATTTTCTTTTTTCAGCGTTCATTGGATTTTGTACTGACAAAGTAATTGGACCATCAAAATGATGCGGAACATAAGTAGTCCAAAACGGTAACAAATAAGAACAAACGACATGAAGTAAAAGAACATAAACGGCTACTGCATCAATAATATATAGGAAGGACGCTAAAATGCTTTGCAGGCATTTCAAAATTCAGTTCAAGGTCTCATCAATGGAGCATAAATTCACTTGTGATTTCGTCGCGGAAATGACGACGGAGGAGGAGATTGGCGTCTCTCTATCATCATCTTCTTGAGATCGCATTGGTCCTCCATTATTGTTGTGTTCAACCAGCTAAGATCACACAGGAGGTTGGAGGTCGCCATAGCAGACCGGATCTCACGCAGGAGGCTTCCGCCTAGAAGTTCAAATCTTCGCACAGGAGGTCAGAGGTTGGAGGTCGCAGGAGAAGAGTTCGGAACTTTGTGCAGGAGTCATCTTCGTCACCATGGCATATCTGATCCTCGCTCGAACTTCGACGGCAAGGCAGTGATCGCGATCTCTAGATCTAGCTTCATGGTAGGCAATAACAGCGACAGCATGGACGGTGATCTCTTCCAGGCAAAGAATGGTGGAGTCGCACGATGGCGGTGGCATCTGTCGACTATGGAGGACGACAGAGAGGAAATTTGAGGGGAAAGGGAGTGAGAAGGAGCAGTGGACTATGAAGGAGAGAGGAAGTGTGAGGAGAGAGAGATAGAAAGAGAGAGCTGTTCATGTGGAAGAGATTATAAATCAGAGTAGAGAGAGAAAAAGAGAACATCAAATTTGATCTGGGGTATTTTTAAGATTTTGATTGTTCTAAAATCTAATTCGTTCAAATATGTTATTTTCTTCGTCTTTTTAAAACGTCTGATATAATTTTATTATTAGTTTTTAAAAAACATAACATTTCGTGTAATTTTTCAAAGAATTAAATATAGTTAGGCTTTTATTAATTATTATACCTTTTTATGTTAATATTGTCAAAGGATAATATTTTACATTTTAAATTCTGCTATTTTTATATTTTTAGACACAGGATCATCACAGAGTTTAGATTCTCTCGACTACAATCACTTGTGACTATGGAAAAGACCTAACACTCCTTGAAAAGATTAATAAAAAAATTCAAATTTGAATAACATTTGGACCTTTTTCATAATTAATGAACATTTGACCGACAAAAGTTAAGTCCTTCAAAAAAAAAAAAAAAAGGTAAAGATTTAACATTAATTTAAAATGTAAAAGTATAAACATGATACAATTTAAAACATAAAATATGATTATATGATAACCTTAAACTACAAGATAAAAATGATTAAAAAAAGGAGATATTATTATAATATTTCAATAAAATATATTTGTTTCCATAGAAAAGGATACACTTTTAAAATTATATGACAGGAAAACAACAGTTAGTTAGCTCTCTAGGATATAAAATAAATGATTTTGGATCATAATCAAATCAACCTGATTAATAAAATTATAAACTTATCGTATGTTTTTTTAGATATCACCAGCTGACACAATTAACTATATTTATCATTTATAATCTAATTAAATGCAATGTATGATAAATATTATATCATTTGTTACAAACAAAAGAGAGTAAATTTTCGAAATTGTGATTAAACTTCACTTGGTTTCCATGAAAAAGGATAAAATTAATCAATAAAATGTGTTAAATGTGTCATATTCATGTGGGTATGACATGTCAATTATATATTTAATATACAAATTTAAACCATTGTTATGAGTTTGTCGTGTTTTGGTTGGGTTTTTCTAGCATGTTTATTAACAAGTCATTTATGAGCGCAATTAGTAAACAAATTGACACCAACTTGACTCATTAACTCAAATTAACGCCCTTGTCCCCGTACTAATCTTGGATCTTGCTTTGTACCCTACCTTTCCCTGGCACCAATCTCCTCACCATCCCCTTCTAAGGTCCTTGATCTCTCTTTCTTTTTTTTGTTTTTTCCTTTTTTCAGTTTACAATTAATTAATATAAAAAAATATTTATTATAGATTACTGAGGAAGTCTTGGAATTTTTCAAAAGTTAAATATTTTTAAAGTTTTTTTAGGAAATTATATTTAATAGCCTAGTTTTGAATTTTTACAATAGCAAATAGCATATTTACAAGGATTCTTTAAACATTTGTACAACAAAAGGCAATCATGTATTATGAAAATTCAATGTATTATCTTATATTCAAGTTTATGGGGGTTGTAATTTTTAAAAAAAATATATTTTGAAGAACTACAAAGAACGTTGAATATTTTTTTTTAAAAAATAAAAAGTAAAAGTATACCTTTTATTTAGATTTAATACTTAATTACTCGTCATCTTTTAATAGAAAATGGAATTATATACTCGAGAATTAGTGTTAGTGCCAATTATTTAAATTTTGTAAGGGTCAAATGTTCCAAGAACACACACGCAACACAAAAAAAGAGTTACTTTGATGGGTAGCTCTTATAACAAATAATATGTAAAAATTACTATAAAAAATATTCAACTAGTAGGTCTCCAATCGTCAAATCAAAATATGTAATATGTTATGTATTTTTTTTTGTTTTGAAACAGATTTTGACAGAGCCCATAAGGAAAAAAAAAAATTGCCCTAAGGTTTGTCAAAATGACACCACCTCACGTTGGCACTGGTAGAGCATGCCTTAGAAAACGAAAATGGAAAAAAAGAGGACGAATTACAACCATTTTCCGTTTACTTGTTAAAAAATTTTTCCCCCATTTTTTTCGTTCTTGTCTTCCAAGCATTTGCTAATCATTTTTTTTTTGTAAAACGTTTTCATGTTTGTGGACGTGGAGACACATTTTCAAAAACAATGTCAAATACCCCCATATTACCTACTCCTTCCATCCTACCACAGGCGAGTACACGTCAAAATCCTCTTGTTGGGGCTGGTTACAGTTTGGGTTTTGGGGGCGGGTTGTTGGAGACGATTTCCAAACATCAATGCTCTTCTACGTACTCAGTTGGTCTCCGGTTGCTCCGTCATTCGGACACTCTCGGAGGTTAGCCTGCAAAATACAGTTTGACGCTCAACTGAGGCAAACAGTTATGGAAAGATGTTAAGAGAACAGTAGAAAAGTAGTTAAAAGAGAGTCAAAATCCTTATAATGAGAGCTTCCTTTTTAGGCTTAGGGTTTTCCTTAGACTTACCCTCTTTGAAATATCCCAAAAAAAAACCTTTTTTATTTGCTCCATTTTGTCGTCATCTTTGGATCAAGGTACCAAGTATGCCACTCACTTGTTGTGCAAGTGTATGGGAATGCATCCTCCTTTCATTTGTCGTCCTAGCACCAAGATGTGCATCATATTTTGAAAGGTCATCCTGACACCATGACATGTGTTGTGTTCCAAGTGGTCACCCTATGTCGTATTATGACAGTCGCTCTGATCACTCGATATGTTAATCTCATCATTCCCTCGATTTAATTCTAGATATGTCATAGTTCTCTGGTGGCATCGGTCTTCTTGGTCAAGAGTTCTTTTTCCTCCATCTCAACCAAGCATGATATCAACATATGTGATAAACTAGCACATTTTGAAAAATAATCGAAATAAATAGCAGTTTTGAAAATAATTGGAGTAAATGCCAGTCATTAAATCCTAACAGCAGAAAAACACTTTCGAATTCTCAATTCTACTCTCCATTCCTCTTTTGTTGTTCTAATTCATCTTTCTCTTTCTCTCTCCTTCTCCCCCTCTCTTCGTATGAATCACAGACGATGAAGAGACGTTGAACTGATAAAAACCATACACATGATAATCATCATGGACTGCCAACAAACATGGAAGTTGGAGGATAACATCATCCCCGTGGAGACTCCTCCTCCTTTATCAACGAAGACAAAATCCGACTGCACTATTGCTCAACACAAGCAGATCTCCACGAGCGGAGAAGGCGACAAGATATGTAACCTTTTGCAGCTTTGGTCGCGAGAATTTCGTAAGGAACTGACGAGCAAACGATCATTGTTGACATGCAAAAGATCCAACGCAAACAATGAGCAAATGATCATATTTGACATGCAAAACATCTGTTAGAGGACGACGACAGAGTTCGAGGACAATGAGGCCGATATCCACCGCCAAGGACCTTGTCAGAACCACGATAGCTCGTCGTCATTGTCGTTCAACTCTGGCTGCATGAGAGAGTCGAAGAGAGATAGAGGAGGGAACGGAGTGAAGTTGTGAGTTTTTGGGGTAGATGGGGAGAAAGAAAGAAATAGAAAGAAAATAAAGACAGAGAATGGAAGTAACTGTAACAGGATAGATAGGGGGAGAGAGAAATACAGCGGAAAAAAAATCTGAGTAAATTTGGGAATTTGGCGTAGAAAAGGGTATTTTTTGGCATTTTGTTTTTGTAAAAGTACGATTTTAGATTAAATCTACTATTTATTAAACATTCACTCAATATTTGCAGTCAATTTTAAGGGAAAAACTACAATGAGACACTCTATTTTTCCTCATCAATAGGGCATGTTTGTTGTCCATTAGATCTTGCCCTCCATTACTTAAGTGAGCTTACATAGATTGGATCACTTAAAATGAAACAGAAACTAAAACAAACAAAAAATCTCCTTATTCGCTCCACTGGCTGCGGGGAATTTTAAAAAAGGGTTTTTAGGGGAAAAAAATTTGATGAATGACCATTTTTTTTTTTTGCTTAAAAAAAACTAGCTTTTTAGACATCAAAACAGTTTCATTTTTTTTTTTTGCCACCATATTTAGGTTCCTTTCTCCAATACAGTCATTTTCTTCTTTTTTGTGAAAAAAACTGGGGCAGTTTCGGTGCTCAAAAAAAGCCCATTTTTTAATTCAAAAAAAAGAGAGACCATTTCCTTAATTTGAATTTTTTTTGGCCTTTTTTTTCAAATTAACCCCCGGCGGGGTGTGGTTCACAGACGACAACATAGCTTACAAAACTCGTGGGGATTTTGCTAGATCAAGTCACAAGGCGTCATCTCCACCTCGGGTTTGTTACGGATGTTGAGATTCTGTCTTGACCCTCACAATCCTGTTTGTGCTCAATTGATTCTATCATGAAGGGCTCGCGACCGTGCTTGGTTGCTTGTGACGGATTGCATCAACCTTACTTGCAATCAGTAGCCAAACATACTCGCAATGGATTGCGTTGTGATGTTCTTGCGACAATTGTGGCCTTGAAGGTATTACGCAATAACATTCGCGACCTCACCGCATGCTGCCACTACCATAAAGGGCCCTTCGCCTTCATGGGTTGCTACCCTCCCTCAGCTGTCGATCGGAAGAGCTGCTACAGATCGCCTAAGTTTTTTTTTTTTTTTTTTTGAGTTTTTTATATAAGTATTTTTCTATTATTTTGATTTTTTTATAATTGTTTTTTATTTTTCTAAAAAATATTATTTTTATTTTCTTGAAATTTTTATTTTGATTTTGTAAGGGTGACCCTAGTCTATTCAAGTGGAATTGAATTATTAAACGTTAGATTAAATATAGTGGCTACAAAAGCCTTCCTTATTGTTCCTTATAAATATGTTGTTTATTATTATTCTTTTGTTTTTTTGAAAATAAATGCTGTTTCTCTTGTGTTGTTATTGTTGTGGTTGTTGTTCTTGTTTTGGTCTTTTTTAGTAAAGGTAAGAAAACAGCATAAAACTCCTCTAAAAAAAAAAAAGGCAAAATTTGAAAAAAGGGTTTAAAAAAATTTGAAATTAAGTGAATAATTTCTTTTTTTTTTTGCATTAAAAAAGGCTAATTTTCTGAACACCGAAGCTACCCCAGTTTTTTTCAGAGAAAAGAGAAAAAGTACTGTATCGAAGGGAAAAACCTAATCAGGGTGGAAACAAAAAAAATGAAACTGTTTTGGTGCAAAAAAAAAAAAAAGAGGTCATTAACCAAATTAAATTTTTTAAAAAAGTTACTTTTAAAAAGACAAAATTTGAAAAAAAGGTTTAAGAAAATTTGAAATTAAGTAAATGACTTCTTTTTTTTGCATAAAAAAATGCTTTTTCTAAACACTGAAACTGTCTTAACTTTTTTTTAGAGAAAAAAGAAAAAGGGCTATATCGAATAGAAGAACCTAACTAGGGTGAAAATAAAAAAAACTTAAACTATTTTGATGCCTAAAAAGCTAATTTTTTAATGCCTAAAAACCAAAAAAAAAAAAAATTGACCAAATAAATCTTTTAAAAAAAGTTAGTTTTTAAAATGCACCTTTTAAAAAATACAAAACTGTGTTTTCCCCCCTAAACTAAACCCTAAACCCCGTCATTCAATTTATCCTCACTCCTTTTCTCTCTTCGCTCAGCATTGCCGTCGCCGTGGAGATTCTCCCAGTGAACGCCTGTTCAGTCACCTCATTGCTGCCGTCGCGGTAGCCGGTCTATTCAGCCACGTTCACCATCACCGTTGAGCTGGTATTCGAACATCTCTTATTCTCTGTTATTATTATTTTTTTTTGCCATTGATTCACTCACTTGAGAATTTTGGCTTTAATGTGATAATAATTATATATATATATATATATATGTATACATATAAAACTTGGGTTTTGAAACCCTATGTGCTCCACCATCGACACTTTCTTCATCAACCCCTATCTCCTTTCTCCTCCACTATCGGCCGCAACTCCCCCTCAGCAGCGACTGCGACAACCCTCTGGGCACAGCCACCTCCTTAATTGTAGGAAATGTTATTTTTCTAAAACTAATTGTAGAAAATATTTATAGTAAATCTTATTAAATTTATAATATAAATAATTTGTCTCTTTTTGTTTATTGTATAAATAATTTTTATTTGTATGATAAATAGATTTGTGGTGTAAATAATATATTTAGAGCTTGTTTAACATATTGTATTGTATTGTATTATATTGCATTGTATATTTTGTATATAATACAATATAATGCAATGCAATACAATATTATATTACGGTGTATCAAATATGTTCTTACTTTTTTATTTACATAGTAAATAAGTTGTTTATATTGTAAATATGACATTTATTGTAAATATTTTCAAAACCTGATATTTACCTCAAAAAGTTTCAAAAATCTCACATCTCTCTCATTCTCTCCCCTTTTTTTCCTCCTATAGCTACTATAGTAATGTGTATTGTATGGAAGGAGGTATTATACAAAATTTATGATGATATATAACTTTCATTATGTAATATGTAAATATAAAAAGAGCAGTATGTGTTTTTTAATTCTGTTAGGAATAAGTTTTGTTTTCTGCAAAGAAAAAGCTTATATTGCATTTTGTGTGTTTTGAAATTTGTATTTTGTGTTATATAAAAGTTATATGATTATATAAAACGAGCAGTAGCATATATATTATATTGCACTTTGCGACTCTAGACTTTATGCACTTTCTTATCGTGTGTTTTATGTTTTTGTAATGAACATTTGATTATTATGACATATTTATGAATTTTATTTAATTTTACTAATTTTTCAATGCTTACGCCTCGATTAGACAAAACGCCTCGGCTCTTGTTTTCGCCTTTTAAAACCTTGAGATATATATATACTGCAGTTCTTTTTTTCCATTGATATTTTATAACTGATCTCAGCATTGGAGTTTTTTTGGTCATTGGTGAGTTATTTGCAAGTCATTTTGTATTTGTATTGTGTTGTATATTATCTACTTTGAAAATTGCATTTGACTTTTTTGTTAAAGAAAATGGAGAAAAGGGGAAAAAGAGCTAAGGCAGTGTAAGAAATTTTGAAACATGTTACTAGGATTCTGGGTGGTGATCCTAACAGACATTGAGCGGCTTGTGATTACTGTGGGAAATATTATTCTGTTCACCTAATGAATTCTGGCACAAGTGCTTTGAAGCATCACTATGAGATGATATGTCTCAAAACTTCAAATAGGGTGAAGAAATAAAAAATATTGTGAGAAGGTTGTGAGCCTAATTTGGTTGCCATTGGATATGATTAGGAAGCTTTTAGAAAATCTGTGTCAAAGTATTGTTTTGGAGGAGTTATCATTTGCGAACTTAAAAGCCTTGAAGTTTAGATTTTGAATGTTTTCTTAGCATTTGTACATTGGATTTGGAATTTGGATGTTTCTTTATTAGAATATTGACATTGGATTTGGGAATTTGGATGTTTCTTTTTTTAGAATTTTGGACACTAGAGTTTGAAATTTGGATGTTTCTTTATTGGTATCTGGATTTAATGTTTGAGATTGTCCTTTCAAATTATGGTGATGAATTGTGTTTATCAATGGCCATGTTTAATTTTTATTGTCTATTTCAAGTACTTTGAAAATTTATTTTATAGTCTTATGATTAAGATAGGTACAAAACCCAAGTTGCCTGTTGAAAAAACCGCTCAAAGCACCTTTAACTTTAGGCAGTCACGGGTGCAATATTCAGTAACTGCTATTGAAAAAAAAAAAAAAAAAAACCCCTAAAGCTGCTCAATAACCACTCAAGCGCTTGCCTTGCACCAGTGGACGTTGGACACTAGACACTTTGGTCCTAATTAATCCTAAAAGTGGCCATAAAAACCCTCAAAAACTCCTCAACACTGAAACACATTTTGAAGCACAGTGACTAAGTTTCTCTCGGCCTAATGACATTCATTTCTCAGCGCTTCTTGCCTCCTTCTTCCTTTCCTTTTTCTGTCAACAATTCCACTTCTTTTTCATCTCATCCTTACTTCTTCGATGACTTGTTACTCTGAACCAATGTGCTTATGGGGTACTGTCTTTTCATTTCAACCTCTTCTTCTGAAGGGCTGTCCACTTTGTTTTCTTCAGAATCTCCCACAGAATTCAAATTTAAAGTCCCCCCTCCCAATGCATATAGACACACACATATACTGTGTTTGTGGGAAGTGGTTGATTTGCTATTATTATTATTATTATTGTTATCATTTTTGCGGGGGATTATTAAAGATTGGCTTTTTACCTTTTCCTTATCTGTTTTTTTTCCCTTTTGTTAAAGTAGGCAATAAGATTGCAATAAGAACTCAATTTTCTTGGCAATAAGATATTAATAGGCACTCAATTGGGCGGAAAATAGTGATTCTTTCCAATTATAAAGTATTACATACATTTTTGTATACTCAAAACATGTCATTGTCTAGTAAGTACTGAAATCTAACTTTGAAGTTGCAGTTATTGAAAACCAAAAGCAATCCTACTTTCTCAATGTCATTTATAGTGAAAGTCCCAACAAATACAGTCAGAGGATTCTCTGGAACCAACAGATGGATGAATATGCCCAATCGTAGTCAAACTTTCTCATCAGCTGTGATCCCTCATTGCTCAATTTCTGCACCAGCAATCCAACCTCTTCAAAAGACTGTCTCCAACATCCAAATTATGGTATGCCTCTTAAACCTATCTTTCTGCACTTCTATGTATATGCATATATGTGAACATATAATATGGGGATAATAGTGTAAACTTCCTTGGGTTTTATTCATACATTGCCTTTCACCCAATGTTTTCAAATTTCAAGAACGTTGCATTTATTGCCTCAATCTGTTACCACCATGGAGGGAGGTTTTAAACTTGATTTGTAAAATGTAGGGGATACTTTGAACAGAGCACTATCTTTGTCCTTTTCTCTTGATAGTGGGGTATGCTTACTGTGGCTTTATGACTTGGCCTATTTTTCTGGCTTATAGGTTATACTGGTTATTGCTTTTGTAAGTTGTCCTTTAATAAAGAGTTAGTGAACAGCCTCGTTAATAATGTCTGTTGTCATGTTGTGCATCAGGTGAACGGTTGTACTGGAAAAATGGGAAAGGCTGTCATTAAAGCTGCAGACTCTGCTGGACTTAATATTGTGCCTGTGTCATTTGGCTCCGAAGAAGAGTCTGGGACAACCGTGCAAGTGTACGGAAAGGAAATCACAGTGCGTGGCCCTTCTGAAAAAGAGAGCGCTTTTGCCTTTCTTTTCAAAGAAAATCCAAATTTGATTGTGGTGGATTACACTGTGCCTGCTGCCGTTAATGGTATTTTCACTGAAAAGTATAAATATCTATTTATATTTTACATGAGAAAAAAGGATATTGATTTTGCACCTTTGAGAAATTAATTTTTTGTAGAAAGATTGAGTTAGAATGAAGAAAATTGCTGTTGTTTGAGATTCCTCTTAGCTGTTATCAGCTTTTACGTTGTGGAATGGAAACCGAGTAGAATGTGTGAATTAATATTCTGAGACCTACTGTATTTCTGAAGTTGGGAATTAATTTTTGCCGTTTTTGTGAAAGAATTATAGTTCAAAGTTAGATTGTTTCATGGAAACTTTATTTGACATCATTTTTAGTTCAATGCTCTTCTTCTGCAAGTGAGTTTCTTTCTCATTTTCTGGTGTAGATAATGCAGAGCTATATTGCAAAGTTGGAGTGCTGTTTGTGATGGGAACCACTGGTTGAGATAGGGATTTGTTGTATAAGACTGTTGAAGACTCCAAGGTCTATGCAGTTATATCTCCACAAATGGGAAAACAGGTAAGCACGTAATCAGAATTGAATACCTCAGCGCGTTTTGTAGTTTTGGTTCTGGACTTCTGTCCTTCCGTATCTTAACTGTTTGTTGGTTTGGGTTGTTGCGTTTCTCGCAGCTATGGAGATTATGGCTGAGCAGTTTCCTGGTGCTTTTGCTGGTTATTCACTTCAGGTACTCATTATGTAATTCTACTTTGACAATGACAATAGTCTGTATTGATGGTGGTGGCGGTGATGATGATTATAATGATTGACGACGAAGACAGTGGATCTTAAAGGTTCTTAGTCTATCGATTAGAGACAATTGTATCTATTCGGAACAATTGTAAGTACCTAGAGATTAGAATAAGCACTGAATGCAGTAATTGAGCAACTGATGGTAATAAAATAAATTATAATGCATTTCAAAAACTTCTGCCCAAAAACATTAGTTTTTTCTTCGCATACCTGCAATTAAAGAAACTGTTTACATTAAACATGATAAGAATAGTACTGTAAAAAAAATAATAATCATAAGAAAGGTAGAGGAATAGGTGGAAAAGAAAAGTAAAAATAGGACAATGAAAAAAAATGGAAAATAAATAAATAAAGAAGAGAGAGCTTTAACAAATAGAAAAACAAAGTAGGATCCATTATATATGCACACAAGTCATAAGACTCATAACCTATTGCATATTATGTGGTGCCCTTAGCTTGTATTGTTGGCAGTAATGGTGGTTATCAACGGGGTATTTGTTCCATTGTCGCATCTTTGTTGATACAATACTGTAGTTTTGACAAGGGATAGCGTAACTTATTTTAGATGTAGCTATTTGTAAAGAAGGCTAAACTCTATATCACAATCAAGTTTTCTTTTCCTCTTTAGTGTATGCTTCGTATTTACGTTATTTTCTGTGTTTAGGTCTCAACCATTGGCTTTAGCAGTAAATTAGGGCTACAATTTTTTATGATGTATTTCATTCCTCACCTTTCAGAGAGCTCAATAATTTTACAGCTGTAACTAGTCACCATTCATATGTCATATTTAAAACATCTGAAGGACATGGAGTCGAGGGGTTTCATGTTCTATTGGTTGTGTTTGGTGTCAATAAGTTCGGCTGATTGACTTGTAAGTAACTTTAGGTGATGGAGTCTCATCAAGCTTGGGCCGATAATTTGAGTCACGATACGATGACACGACACGAACTCGACACGAAAAATGCAGGTTAGGGTTGGGAAAATATTCCTCGGGTTGAAATTGGGTCGAACCTGTTTGACTTGGGTTAGGGTCAACTCGAATCAACACGAAATCAACCCGAAATAACCCACCAAAAACGTGTCGAAATCAGGTTAACTCAAAAATTGACTTGAAAATTGTTAATCAACCCGTGTAACCTAAATTGAACTGATGTGACCTTAATGCAACTCATATAACCTGAAATTAATTTTAATGTATCAAATTAGTTTAACATTTGTTGCATATCCAATTTGACATTATTTTTATTTCTAGAATATTTGTTTTTATTAAACTTATACAAAGTTTTGTTAACCTTTTTGATGGTTTTGTTTTGTTGGGTTATTGTTTATTTTGTAGGCTTATTGTTGGGTCTATCGTGTTACGGGTTTAGCGGGTTAGTGTGTCGTATCAACACGAACATGCATAAAGTAGCATATTGACGGGTTGCACGGGTCGGGTCGCGTCAACCTGTCTACACTTCAGATCGTGTCCGGGTTGGTGTGTTGGCTGTTTAAATGAGGGCTTAACCCGACCCGAATCCGATCCGTGGACCCGAATTGCTAGCCTTGCATCAAGCAAGCAAAGTGGACACATCAGGAACTGCCAAAGCTGTCATTTCATGCTTCCAGAAATTGGGGGTTGCCTTTGATATGGACCAGGTTGGTTGTTAAAAAGTTATGGTTCCTTGTGTTATTGGATATTTTCTATGTTTCTCTTGAATGCTGCTATAACAACATGTAGTACTATGGTCTTAATCTGCTTATCAGCCTTAATTGCCTTGGTGGGGATGAGCTGGGACACGAGACAAAGTCATTATTGATCACACATGATGATTTTCTAAATACATACATGTATATGTGGTATATATATTTTTTATGTACATGTGTTTGCCTATATAACTTTCATTCTCAAGATAGAAATATAGTTATCTTATCATCCAGATACAGGAGTGGATTAAAGCTAACTTAATAATCCAGACTGTTAAATAGCCCTGGAAAGTTTATTTTTTACAATGGCCATTGTTAAGAAGCTAATCGTCATTGTTTTCTCTTGATATCGTCAGAAAATGAGTTTTCTTAATTATTTATTTATTTATTTTTTTTTCAGATCCAAATGATCCGGGAACCAAAGCAACAAATAGAGATGGTGGGAGTTCCAGAGGATCATATTTCTGGTCATGCATTTCATCTCTACCGTCTGACTTCACCGGATGAAACGTAATAAACAAAATTTTTACCTCCCTCCAAAATTGCCTTTCACCCAGATTTTTTTAGGCCACTGTTCAACTATTATCTTCTTTGTCCTCTTGGCAGAGTTTCTTTCGAGTTTCAGCATAACGTTTGTGGTAGATCAATCTACGCTGAGGGGACCGTCGATGCCGTGCTTTTTCTTGCCAAGAAGGTACTTGCTTATATTTTCTCGTTTTCATGCTTTAGTTCTTGGCTTGTTATGAAACTGCTAAGACATGAATTTGTTCTCATGCTTCGATTTCTAATTTGTTTTCGTGCTCGACATGATGTTTGGTTGTTTTGCTTTAATCAGTTTGCTATTACTTTTCTACTTTACATGATAATGAAATTTAGTTTATTGTTTTTGACTGAATTTTCTCAATAACATAAACAGAAAACTTGTCCAGTGGAAAGGACAACACTTGAATTGTGCTAATTGTCGATGCTATATTTTGAAACTCTTGGAGAGGAAATTTCATGTCCACTGGCACCTAGTTTCTTTTCTGATGGCAAAAATTGACATGAAAAAAAAAATTCCAGGTCCAATCAAGAGCCGATAAGCGGTTGTACAACATGATCGATGTTTTGCAAGGGGGTAACATGCGACGAAACTCGGATTTAAGCTCTTCAGACTTGCAGGTTGAGGATGTTTTCTTTAGCATTCCAATATATGCTGTTGTTTATGGATTTTGGTTGTGTAAGAATTAAACGAGTTGCCTTAGCAAATTTTGTTTATTACTTTCTGTCAATATTCTTCTCGTTTTTGAGATGTTTACTTATTAGGAGTAGAAATAAGAGTCAGTCAATTAAATTTTCAATGACCCATTTTAATCCTAGCAAGAGAATGATATTGAAGGCTTTGCACAAATTAAGGATTGAGGATAATATTGACAATCCGGTGCCCCCTTAAGATAGCCACTTGCAATCCAGACTGTAGTACTGATTTTCTATGTTGCCCTTAATTTACTTACGAAGTGTTGGGCAATTTTGTAAGATAAGGAGGAAAAGTAAAAGAAAATTGTACATAATTACAACTTATGTTATTATTATCTTTTACTATTAACTTCATTATAATGTGTATGATATACTTTTTACAACATTTATTGCAATAAAATAAAAAATTTAATTGTTCGAAACTTTATTTTTAATTCTTTAAAAAAAATTAGAAAACTCATATATTGTTTTATTGTTATCGTATGATAGTTATTTTTACTCATGATTAACACTAATACAATAAGTTTACAATTACCCTAAAAAATAACAAGTTGACAATTTACTTTTTAATATTGAAAACACACTTTGCTTGGGGTATATAAATAAATTAATAACTGTTCATTCAACTTTGGGTTCAAGCAAACACATAAATTAAATTTGCAGTAATTTCGATTATGATTCTGAATCCTGTCCACTCACGTTCCAAGAAAAAGGCCACACAAGAATTCTTTCACCATATCTATACTAACTAGTGTGAGAGAAGAAACCTTTCACCTTTTATTTTATTTTTATTTTTTGAAAGAAGTTTATACAAAGCTATATGTTATGACCTACATTGAAACTGAAAATAAAATATAATCATCCTGAAGGAACCTATTAAGCATATTCCAAATGAATGTAATAAATTTGAGAATAAGTTTCAAATTAAAAATATTAAAATTTAACTTCTTAATATAGAAAAAACGAATCTGTACGATGTTTCCTCGGTATACTTAGATCGTCACATTTAGTACATACACTAATTGTTTGTGATTGAAATTAATGAATTTTGGTCAACTACTAAATTTTTTATTTAAAAAAGATGGGAAGACATATATATATATGTATATGTATATATATGATTAAGAAGTAGAATGCGACTAAAGAAAGTGGGAAAATAATATAAATATGAAACGAAAATGACGGTGAGAATAAATTAAGCTTAAAGAGCAGTGGAGAAAACCAAAATATGACTGTGCTAACTAAGTTTAATACATAAGCATGTGTTTGTGCAAAAGAAAAGTAAAAGAAAATGAAAAGAACAATAAGTAGAGATTGCATTAAAAATGCATAATCATTAGCAAAGAATTTTAAAAGAGGAAAAAAATAATTAATACAAATTGATGTATGAGGTGTTAGAGAATAAAAAGACCATGTGTATTAAACTTGGACCATTGGATATAAATAAGGTGAACAGAGAATAAACTTGAACCATCGGAAGGTTGAAGAACAAAAATTATTCCCTCTTCTGTATATTGTTAATGGACAACAAGAGGGCAAAATTTGAAGAAAATTACACAATACTGAAGAAGTGAGTTTAAGGATGTCTGACTTCTTTAGTTATCTCTTTGTTTATTTAACTGACTAGAATAGATCTTCCACGTTCAAAAAAGGAAAAAGAGAGAAAGAGAGAGAGAGGTTATGTGAAATAAACAAATAAATATGAATAAATAATAGAAGATCGTTCCCTCAAATTTTACAATTAGTAGCATTTTTTTTAAACGAATCTGAGAGTTAGTGAAATGCTTTCGTAAAATTTATCACAGTTCTAAATTCCCTGATTATAGTTGGAAAATCCTTTAATAGAGTACAATAAAATACTCTATTGATATATTTTTCTTTTAAGAAATTGGACTAGGTGGCCTTTTTAATGGCTTCTTTAAAATAAATGGCCATACTTTTTTTTTTTAAATTCGGTAAAAGACCTCTCCTTATTAATTATAAAATTAAAATGACAATAATAATCTTCACTATTGTTAATAAAAATAACATTAGTTGGCATTCTAGGTGGTCGACCTGACGGAGTATTGTGCCGACAGTTTTTGGAGATGTTGTGCAGTGAGAGAAGTTGTAGAGAGAAAAGAGAGAGAAAGTTAGTGTTTTGGATTTTTTTTCATTAGAGTTTATTTATCAGTAATGTGCTAAGGTTTATTACTGATATACTATACTTTTTATTATTGATATACTGCGATTTATCACTGATATACTCAGATTTATCATTAGTCTATTACATTATATTACTCATTATTACGATTTACCACTAATGTACTCAGGTTTATTAGTGATGTACTATAGCTGATTAATAATTAATGAATGTTATTTTTTGTTATTTTGATTTTATAATTAATAAGAAGAGGTTATTTCCTTAATTTACAAAAAAAGTATGGCCATTTATTT
Source organism: Artocarpus hirsutus (assembly GCA_946598075.1). Taxonomy (NCBI): domain Eukaryota; kingdom Viridiplantae; phylum Streptophyta; class Magnoliopsida; order Rosales; family Moraceae; genus Artocarpus; species Artocarpus hirsutus. The sequence goes on from CAMOHE010050311.1 coordinate 63,589, forward strand.
TAAAAAAGTCTTTAAAAAGACCATTTGTCTTTGTATCTTTATTTTTTCAATAAGAAACTCTATTGATATCATGCTATAAATGATCATAGGATCTTAATCAAGTACTATATTAATTTTGTATATTCTTTCTATAGTCTGAGATAATTAAGCACTCCATTAATGTGAATAACATGTTGAGAAGAAAATAAGGTTTTAGAGAAATTAGGTAGTATACCACATTTTTAAAAACGATATATGCATATATCTTTCTTCTTTAAGTTTTTTTTTATTATTATTATCTATTTCGATATCACCCTTCAAAAACGAATTATGCGCAACAGGATGTTGATATTCATTTTAAAAATAACAATAACAATGTCATAAACTGGGTAGAGAATCTTAGGGGTGGCAATAATCGTGTTTGTGTCAGCACGTTTACAGCACAGCACGTTTAGCCTCAACACAAACACGACACGATTAATAAACGTGCCAGAAATGCAACCACGAACACGACACGCCTATGGCACACGTAACATGACACCACACGATTAACACGATTATTAAACGTGCCGTGACGGGTTCACACGATAACAACACGCATATGACACGTTTATGACCCAATTAACTAAAAATTAAAAAAAATTAAAAATTTTTAAAAAATTAAAAAAAAAAGCCACTAAAGAAAATTAACAAAAACACAATATCTAATTAATACTAACCTACTATAAATATTTTAAATATTTTTATTTTTAAGTTTAAATGTGTTATAAATGGAGGGGTCGTGTCGTACTGTGTTAACACGTTTACGGCCCGCTTAATTAAACGTATTAAGGCGTGTTTAGCGTGTTAGGACGAATCCAGCTCGTTTATTTTCGTGTTGTTCGTGCCAACCCATTTATAGCACAATTAATAAACGTGCGATCCAAACTTGTTTATCTCGTGTCGTTTTCGTATCGTGTCATTGTGCTGTGTCTGAATTGCCGGCCCTAGTAGAGATTTGATTATTATTATTTTTTACACAACATAAATTTAAGGAGCATCAAAGATCCTAAAATGAAGAAGAGTTAGATTTAAAAATCAAACAAAATAATAATAAAAATAATAAAGGATTTATGGCTCTAAAGTCCCTAAACTTTTGTAAGGAACGGTTCGAGGAAGACGGAGAAAATTTAAAAGGGTGGTGGGAACTACTTTTATTGTAGCATGTGAAAGCTTTATATTGTAGTAATTTTTTTATTATTATTATAGTATACGAAAGTTTTATACCGTTGGAAACCATTGCAAACACACGTAAGAAGTGTCGAATAATCAACGGTAACGCGCAACACGCGCGGCGAATAGGTTACGCATGAGGCACTTTTTTTTTCCCGTGGCAGTACAAATTGAAAAAAGTTTTATGGCAAAGGTATCCCATGTATGCAGTTACAATTAACTTAACATGAATCCATTACGTGGCAAACCGTTAGCATCATCCGGGTTTTGGGCAGCTCTTTCAAAGAAGCCACGTTTAAACGGCTGATTGTTTTCACGGCAGTAAGGGCGTGAAATGAATGTACACAAATATTATGCTAAAATCCAACAATTTTCAATAAGTGAGTCATTAGTCATTTCTTACAAGCAAAATAAATAAGGGTCGTATAGAGAGGACAGTGGGCTGCGTACGGGTTATATGGGATTTGGGCCCCACCCACCTGCGACCCGTAGGCCCAATAATCCGCTGATGAAGTCGGGTCCGTTAGTGCTGCAAACGTTTTTTTTTTGGGTAAAATCCTTGTATCCGGCCCACAACAAACGGTACAAATTTTTAAGCCCTTTTAATGTTCAAGTGGTTTAGTCCGATTAATTCCAAGTCGACTCGACTCGTAGAGAGACCTAAAGGCAATAAAAGTCTTTTAACACCAGCAGTTATATTCACAAGGATTCGAATCCGAGTCATTTGCTTAAGCTGAATAGCCACTTACTAACTGAACCAACCAGATGTTGGTAGTGCTGCAAACTTTAATATGGGCAATCACAGAGCTAGTATTTTTTTTTTGTTAAGGGTTACTATTTTATAATATATAAAATTATATATATTTAACTTTTTAGAGGGAATTTTGTTGAAATTTTAGTAATTTTTTTGAGTATATAATTAATATATATATTAATAGGTGGAAAAAAAAAAAAGGTTGACGTGGGGGCTAGTTTGGGCTTCCCTTGGTCTCTGAAACGGGGAGGGGCATGCTTCCTCTGCCCTCGTTTCCTCTGCCTGCCTGTCCCATATCCACCTTCATATTTGCTTTATTTGAGATGGGATTGGAGTTGAGAAATCTTGTTGGCAGTGTTTTTTCTATATCTTAGTTTTACTCATCTACTCATTAAGATTTTTCTTTTTTTTTTTTAATTCTTCCTATCAACACTTCCAAGTAATTCTATTAAATCAATACGAGTTTTTTTTACGAGTCTTACGTGATCTGAAACTGTGAGAAACCAAACGACCGTTATGTTTTTTTAGTCATTTTTGCATCATTCTTAAGAGTTTAGAAAGTTATTTTTCAAAAATAAAAAAAAAAATAAGGATCAGATTGCAACTTCAAGACCGTTTCTCCAATTTACCCTGCTTTAGAGATAACCCTACCATACATGTAGGAAAAATAGTGTTGCTTATGTTTATGAACTATAACAAGTGCTTATTAATTCATTTTCAGACTGCTAAATATGAATATACTTTTGTATATAGTATCTTATATAGTGTTTTCTCTCTTTTTTTCCTCTAAATCTACATAGTATTTTATATAAAGACTGTTTACGAACCAAGGTAGTATTTAAATACTGTAATATGTGAGAGCTTTACAATATAGCAATTGAAACTTTGATATTAAAACTTAGTTCTTAAATACTCTCGTAAACTTCAACAATTTCTGTTTGAACTTTCTTATCGCAACAACAACATAAAACTCCTTCCTTCTCAGAAATAACAACAAGAACAAAGAAAAGGAAGAGCGTAGTGATAAAAGATGACTTCTAATCGATATTTTCAAATGCTACTTAATATTATGAAAACGTAATAGAATATATCCTTTGAATTTGTTTAACAATGATATCAAATTACACGTAAAAGTACCACAATTATTGACATACGTCATTTCGATTTTTTTCTTTTCCTCATCTTTTTTTTTCCCTTTTGGTTTTTTTTTCTTTTGTGTTTTTGTCCTTACTCTTTTTTTTTTTGGCAACTTTAGTCTCATTTTGTAATTCATTTTTATTTTTATGCTTTTTTTGTTGCTTTCTTCTAATATCTCATATACTTCTAAATTCATTTAATTAATTTTATTTAAATGGTCAAACTACTTTTTTCTTTTAATTTATCTTTATTATATATTCTTTTGTATCTCCTAAAATGTTATTTTATCAAGAATGACCTTCAAGTTTGTTCCTTATTTTTTATTTCTTTTCTTTTTCTACTCATCTATCTTTAAAAATGGGCAACTTATAAGAATGCCCTCCAAAATGCACCACTTTATTAAAAATGCCCTACAACAAACCACTTATTAAAATATCCCTTATTAAAAATTGAGGATTTATCAAAAGAGCAAGTTACCCTTCCTTCAGAAATAAAACCTATCAAGTTCCGTCCCAAAACCAACCTCCGATCGCAAAAGCAGGGGGCAAGATTGTAACTTTTCGGGTTCCAACTTAGAACCTACCAGATTGTAACTTAATTTTTTTGAAATAAAAAAGCGTAAACTGCCTCCAGTTGTCGATGCGGGTGTCAAGTTGTAACCTATCAAGTTCTAACATAGAATCTATAAGATTCCAACATATTTTTTTTGAAACAAAGAAGCATCAATGCATCCGGCCGCCAGCGCGGGTACCGGGTTATAACCTGCCAGATTTTAACTTAGAACCTACCAGAGTCTAACATGTAACACTCGTCGTTTTCTTTAACAGATGATATGCAAAGTTTGAAGATTTTATGCAACAAAATGAATGAGAGTTATGACTTAGAAGCATATTATGTGTGATATTTAATATGATATTTATGATTATAAAGCGTATTATAAACTAATAATTTTTCTTGCAATGGATAGTCTAAATCAGTTTCAACGACATAAAGTATCTAATGTATGATTATTGTGATTTGTACGTAAACTGTCTATTTTTTATGAATTACTTGAATTTTATTTATTTAAATGTGGTATATTGATTTTTATAATTTTTTTAGAAACTATTTGAAGAATTTTGGTTTTAAAAAAAACCTATATGGGAGAAAACTACATTTAGTTTTGGGTTCTAAGCTCAAAACTACATGTAGTTTGGGAAGTCATCATTTTTCTCACGATTCAAAGATTGCAGAGAACTTCAACTTGATTCCAATTGATATTTTGATCAGTTTTCTTCAACTTTCCACATCCAAGATCATTAAAAATCCCACCCAAACAAATCTATGTCATTGCTTATGACATTTAGGGTTTTTTTTAAGGACCAACGTGCCTATAACTCTCCCGACAACAACCCATCACTTCCACATGGATTATCATCATATAGGAGCTTTGATAATATTGTTTTTTTTTTTTTAAAAAAAAAAAAAGAGGACGATCATTACTCCCATCCTCTACCATCTCTTCACCTCTTATGGTGTGTCATACACCGCACGTGCTTTTCGACAAAGCCGATACTCCCATCCTGCATCCACACCCTCTTCATCTCCTCTATTTTGTTATCATTACCTCCTTCACAATAAGAGTAGCGTGAAGTCTATACTCTATGGTTTTCAAATCTAAATCTAGAATCAATCCATTTCTTTCTCTCGTTTTTCTCACACCTAAGACATTCTTAGTATGTTAAGACTAACTATGGTCTGTAATAATTTATCTGTTGTGATTTGATTGCACGTTATATACCTATTATGTTAAGACTAACTATTTGTGCAAGCAGTAGGGCCGAATACCTTGGGTATTAAGTCGGGCTAACTGAGGAAGGAAATCGTTTAAGGTAAGTAAATATTGAATTTATTTAAAAGTTGTGATCATGTGAAATCCTAATAGTATATAGTTAGAAATAAACAAATTTTTTAAAAGAAAATTAATGTTTTATTTTATATGTTTAGATGGGAATATTAATTAATTTTTTATAAAAAAATTAGACTGAAATTCCTAGATAAATAATTCGATAATACTTACATGTTCGGGTCTTCCTATTGAATAATTAGGCGATAATGATGAAAGAAAATGATTCATGTGACGTCTATAAAGGAGTATTATACAACATATTTTTTTGAACCTACCAGATTTTACCTCGAAACCCCTAAGTTCAAATACGGAGAACAGAAACTTGTCAGAACTAGCTAGAACTCACCAAAATGTAAAAAATCATTCCTGTAAATACAAAAACAAAAACCTTCCAAATCACAGGCAAAGAACACAAATTACAACAAAACTACAAATCTCAAGTAATCACAATAGTCGTAGAAACGAAAGTATTTAAACCATTGTATTCAACCCTCGAGACTCAAAAAATTCGAAAACAAAATTATAGACCTCGTCAGAAGGTGGTGGACGGTAGTAGTCAAACTCACGACCGAGGAAGAGATCAAACCAGCTTGTCGGAGCACACGATCTCGAATGAACTCGATGTGGGTGGTGGACAGAGATGGTCAAACTCACGACCAAGGAAGAGATCAAATTAGATTGTCGAAGTGCGTGATCTTAGATGAACTCAATGTGGGCGGTGGATGTACTGGCAACTGAGGAAGAGATCAGACCAGATCTTCAAAGCGTGCGATCTCCTTACGATCCGATCGTCAAAAGATCTGACGATCTGACGAGCATCGTGTCAAGAATTAAGAAGTTGCAAAGCAGAATAGCAACTAGACCTTGCGAAGTCGTGAAGCTTCTAGACCTCCTCGTCGGGTCCATTGTCGAAAATGACATCAACAGAGGCGCAGGGAAGAAGAGAGAGACGGAGGAGCAAGGAGAAAGAGAAAGAGAGAGACGAGGGAGAGCCATATAGAGAGGAGAGAGAAAAAGATTTGAGATGAGTTAGAGTTTGTTTTAGGTTAGGGATAATTAGATGAAATAAGGGCAAAACAGTAAATAGTAAAATAGAATTATTAAAAGAAAAGAAAAAAAAAGGAGCAGTTATGTAGATGGAAAGAAAAGATGGTATTTTTAATAAGGGATGTCATGTGGAAAACATTCTGTAGTTTTCTCTTAAAGAATATTAAGAATGCACAAACAAAGCCCATTCTTTTTACTAGTACTTTCACATTTCCGAATGTTTTGAAATGCTCCCATGCGGCCAAATTGCAAATTATACTAAAACAATTGAAGCAATACATATAAAATGGTAAAATTGTCGTTTTCATCTTATATCAAAACACGAATTCAGATTCTCTTTGAGCATAATATATCAAAATGTAATGAAAACTTATTCTTCCAAAGAATGCAATGTTTTTGTCTTTTAATCTAGTGGAGTGTTTTGTTGCAATTCCCAACTTTATCAAAACAAGGAGATCAAACAATTTTGTAATTTGGAATATTTTGTGTTAAAGAATTTGATAGCTGCAGAGAATTGTAAAGAGATTAGTTGTGCAAAGAAATGTGAAAATGATCAAATTTCTCAAACTCTAATTTCAAGTAAATCCATTTAAAAAAAAATAAAAAATTCAAGTAAATCATGAACAAGCAAAGTTATGGAAGGGATATTATTAAAAAGAAAAAATAATTAAAGAAAAAAGAAACTGAAAAACACACGGATCTGAACTTTGATAAGGTCATTGCGGGAATTTTAAATATGAAGGCCTTGAAATCTTAATGAACGAACGTCGTTGAAGGACACGGAATGCTATTCATAAGCAAATTTGATATTCTTTCCTTCTCAAAAAGCGCTAGAAAAAGTGTGAATTTCACACAAGTCCTCCAAGCTTTACCTTCAATTCCAATCTAGTCCTTAACATTTGAAAAGTCTTATTTTAGTCTCTAATCTATTATTTTGTTTCAATTTCATTTATTTCCTTAGTTAGACGTTCAATATTTAACAAAACACTTTTAAAATGTCCTATTTTAGTCTCTAATATAATACTCTGTTTCATTTTTGATCCATTTGTTATATTGAGAGTTTTGTGGACTATAATTTGAAAAATCTAAAATAAGAAACTAAATATAATGATTTGATGCATGTAATTAAAAAAAATAATTTTATTACATTGTTAGTAAGATGAATTTTAATTTAAAAAAAGATAAGTAAAATTTTTAATACTAATATATAAGTATTAAATAATCATGCATTTTAAATAACAAGCTTTGTCTTTAAAAAAAATAACAAGCTTTGCGTTATAATTTATACGTTGTGTTGGGTAATCATAATTTTCTACATCATAGTTATTATATATATACATACATATATAATATACAAACATTAAATATTCAACTTTATTTTTTAAAAAAAGATTAAAGCTCATCTAAAAATCAATATAATAATCCCTTTAGAAAATCAATATTATAATTTTTTTATTTTAGTAATATAAATCAAAATTATTGTATTTAGTTTTTTATCCTCAATAATATTTTACTAACAGATAGATAACAATGAAACAAAATAATAAATTAAAGACTAAAAAGCTAATCTATATGAGCTTTGGTGTCTAAGTAATATAATAATTTAGTTTTTTCATCCGTTCTAAGAAGCTAATTATTGGGCACTCAATTGATCGCTATTTATTGGCTAAGACCGCCAAAATCAGCAACCTATTGCTGGTCCGTCGGTACTCTATAACTTACTCTGAGTTCCCAGACATTATCCTATCCACAATCCGCTTGTCCCATAATCTCAACGCAGCTCGACTGGTCGAAATTCTCTTTCCCAAACTCATGGATGAGATTCCACTTCCCCCAAAACAAACTCTCCCCAGAAAAATTAATTCCTTTACAATCAAAATATTACACAGAAAATTCTTTTCCAACACTTCTTTCCCCTTTTTCATTAGAGCTCCCAACAGGGTCATGTCACAAGTGAAGATCAGTGCACCAAAAAAAATCTCATTTACTTGCTTCTTTTCCCATCTGATCAAAAAAAATTTTTCTCCCAAAGAGAAATTTGATGGTTGTGGAAATGATGGGATTCATAATGATTGAAGAAGCTTAAGCAATGATGGTGCGGATGTGTACAGGATGACTGGGACGTCAGTCCTCAACCAAACCCATCTTTTGTTGCCTGCCAAAGAGCCACTTCAAAGCCCAGAACTCAGTTTAAGTTTTAAGGAGCAAGAATGTCTCTCATTGTTGAAGAGATGCAAGAGCATGAGAGAACTCAAGCAAATTCATGTCCAAATCCTAAAGTTTGGCCTCTTTGAAGATTCCTTTGTTGCAGGTAATCTTGTGGCCAGTTGTGCGCTCTCGGATTGGGGCAGCATGGACTATGCCTGCTCGATTTTCCGACAAATCGAAGAAGGACCACAAACTTTTCTCTTCAACACCATGATCAGAGGGCATGTCAAGGATGGGAACTGGGATCAAGCTTTGCTTCTTTACTTTGATATGCTGAGGAGTGGAGTTGAGCCTGACAATTTCACTTACCCACCTCTTCTAAAGGCATGTGCAAGGTTATCAGCACTTGAGGAAGGAATGCAAATTCATGGGCATACTTTCAAGCTTGGGCTGGTGCAAGGTGATGAATTTGTGCAGAATAGTTTGATCAACATGTATGGAAAATGTGATAAAATAGAATTTGCTTGTGCTGTTTTTGACCAAATGTATCAAAAGAGTGTTGCTTCATGGAGTGCTATAATTGCAGCTCATGCTAGTTTGGGGATGTGGTTGAAGTGTCTCATGCTTTTTGGGGATATGAATAGGGAGGGATGTTGGAGAGCTGAAGAAAGTACATTGGTTAGTTTGCTCTCTGCTTGCACCCATTTGGGCGCTCTTGATTTGGGAAGGTGCACACATGGATCCTTGTTAAGGAACATTAGTGCACTCAATGTGATAGTGGAGACTTCCTTGATAGATATGTATGTGAAATGTGGATGTTTAGAGAAAGCGTTGTGTATCTTCCACAATATGGCCCAGAGGAACCAATTGTCCTTCTCCGTGATGATCTCGGGGCTTGCTATGCATGGACATGGTGGGAAAGCTCTAGAGGTCTTCTCCCAAATGCTTGAAGAAGGATTGGTACTGGATGACATCGTCTATGTTGGTGTTTTGAGTGCTTGTAGTCGTGCTGGCCTGGTTGACGAGGGTCTGCAGTGTTTCAACAGGATGAGATCTGAACATGGGATTGAACCAACAGTTCAACATTACGGCTGTCTGGTGGATCTCCTTGGTAGAGCAGGGAGGCTCAGAGAAGCGTTTGAGCTCATTGAGAGCATACCTATCGGGCCAAATGATGTTATATGGAGGAGCCTTCTTAGTGCTTGTAGAATTCACGGTGACATGGAGATGGGGGAAATTGCAGCCAGAAACCTATTCCAATTGAACTCTTGGAATCCTGGTGACTATGTGGTGCTATCAAACATGTATGCGAGAGCGCAGAAGTGGGACGACTTTGCAAGGGTTCGAACTGAAATGGTTTCAAAGGGATTGGTCCAAACACCTGGGTTCAGCATGGTTGAGGTGCAGAGAAAGGTCTTCAAGTTTGTGTCAAATGACATGTCACACCCCCAATGTGATGGTGTACATGATATGATACACCAGATGGAATGGCAGCTGAGATTCGAAGGGTATGTCGCGGAAACGTCACAAGTTTTGCTTGATGTGGATGAAGAGGAGAAGAGACAGAGGTTGAAACATCACAGTCAGAAGCTAGCAATCGCTTTTGCTCTCATACATACTTCTCAGGGATCTCCTGTAAGAATAGTTAGAAATCTCAGGATGTGCGGTGACTGTCACACTTACACTAAACTTATTTCAGTGATCTATGGAAGAGAAATTACTGTTAGAGATCGTAATCAGTTCCACCATTTTAAAGATGGAACTTGCTCCTGTCAAGATTATTGGTAAACCAATGGTTTTTCTTCGCCTAAGTTTCAAATTTATGATTGAATTTTCCTTCCCCTTCTGAATTTTCCTTCCCCTTCATCTTCTATCAATTTCTTCTCTCACATGCACTTGTAGATCTAATATACAAAATAATGTTGCAGTAAATAATGTTGTTCTTGAGCCATAACTTACTTTGCCAAATGTTATGGCACTTGGTACACGCATAATGCACACAATCTGCCACGGTTGTTCTATGCAATATGATTTTTTTATCAAGGCAACACATGCCTATGAAAAAAAGAATTGCAAAATGGTTTTAACATGTTTTGCAAAATGTGAGGGGACAAGTACAACATTTGCAAAAGCATAAGGTGGAACAACACTTCGATACAACACCAGGAAGATTTCATCATTATCCCCATAAAGAATTGCAGTGACAGTTTATATTTTATTCGACAATGACTAATTTCTTTATTGGACAATATTCATGGAAAGTATGAGAAGTAAAAGCCTACTTCCAACCCTTTGGAGAAAATGTTTCACACCCTTCTTTAATTTTGATAAATTGCTCACCTTTTTTATAACTGATTTCATCTAATCTTGGTACGTAACTTGAGAGCCCCACTTGTCTTGCTCATAACTTATCAAACACAAGTGGCAAACATAGGCTTATTTCCTTATTCGATACAGACGGAGGAAATGGAGGAAGTAATCTCTCTGGTTCGTGGATCAGCACTCTCTAACGAAACTCCGTGAGGATCTTCTCTGACTAACATGGCCAGAACGTTCTGTGAACGCCATGATTTTATCACGTGGTTGCTAGGGTCCCCTAAGGTAACAGCAAACACTGCATCAAACCCACCTGCTCCAGGAACTCCAGCCAACAGCACTCCTTCCATTTTCATTGTCGCATCCAAAAGTTGTGTTTGTGATTCTGGTTCAATCTAAAGAGTTTGAGGACCATAAAATCTATTAGAAACAGAGATTTACTTTTGCTGAACTCAGTAATCATACTTCAAGATAACCACGAGAAAAGAGTGTTTTGCAACCAAAAAAAAAAAAAAAGAGAACAAAGAAAAGGAGAGAAAAAACACACGGAAATCTCAAGTGTAACATGCTAATAAAATGACATCCAATAAAAGAGAGACTATACCGGAACACCTGCTGCCTCGCCCATTTGGCGCATATGATACCTGATACCAAGCATAGCTTCTCTTGCTCCTAATAATGCTTTGGCTATTGCCTCTTGACTTTGTTGAGTGGCTTGCTCTATCCACTATCCAAGCAATTTGTAAGATCATTGTACATCAATTATTTGAATTATGGCTTAAAGAAGAATAAGAAGGTAATGAACTGACGCCAAGAAAATGAAAAGCAAGATCATCCAATATTATAACAACAAAAAAATAAAAATAAAAATAAAATTTGATGCCTATGAGATTTTATACCAAAAGTTTAAAGTGCTTTTCTTGTTTAAAGTTGCATAGCATTTTCCAATTGTTCAGTGAAAATGACTAGTGCTGGATTTATATATGATAGCTTGCGAATTATCATTTTTTACTTCAGACTTCTTTCTAGACATTGATAAACGAGAAACAATAATTCTGTTTAAAAAAAATAAATTAATTAATTTCTTCCTCTCAAATAAGAGAAATAAATTCCCACAGGCGAACAAACACTCTATCAAATAGGGGGATCCAGCCAAGATGGAAATCGAAAGCATTCAGCTACAGCAGGTGTCACAAAGATGTAAGCCAAAGGAATACACAATCCGCAAGTGTTATGAGGAAAGCAGGGGGAAAACGGTCTCCTGTCAGTGGGAAATCAGCTAGAAAATTGAGTTCTATTGTTTCTGGTTTTAAGAAACTAACTTGTTTCATACCTTCTCTGATTTAAGCATGCTGCAGCTGTTTATTAGGCTCTTATATTGATCCCAGTGTTTTTCTGCCAATTTGCTTAATGTATTCAATTGCATTTCAAGTGCCGAATTTGCCTCTGACAACTTTGTCCATGTTTCCTGTGATTTTTGAGGGTCAGACTTCTGCCATTTTTTGACAGCACCTACCATTGACGGAGTGGATGATCCTCCAGCTCCTGGTTCTCCAAGTAACTGCAAAAGCACCATGATCAATTATAGGAACGTTGCAAAATGCTCAACGAGTGCACCATCATTTTTTTTTCAAAGGAATGAAAACAAAAAGAGAAGTGGTAAAATAAAGAATCACGGCACTGGAAGTCAAGCTTCTGATCTTACATATGATTTTTACATCAAAGGATTGTCATTACCAAGCCAGCACCAGCTCCTAGGGTGAAAAGTTTTGCACTATTTACAATTACATAAGCAGTTTAGTATATAAATTGAGGGAGTTACAGTGTGAGATGCAGAATAAAGAAATTTTTTGCAACTTTTAGTTGAAATTCCTTGATAGAATCTATGTTGTCCATTAGTCTTTGTCTAGCATAGCATCAATTTCTGAGTACATTTTAATTGTTGCAACAGAAAAGAAAGCACCACTTAGTACTCTTAAAAATTAATCTAACCAAGGAAAATTCATTAGTTTAATCCTGACTTATGCACTATAAGTAAAATCATTGTAGTAAATGAAAACTAAAAGATCCAAAATATAGGAAAAGTCCTTGACTAAAAGTTTGGCTGTTGTTCGAACTAATAAAGCTCATTTGAAAAGAGTAAAAAGAGTATATCATGCATGAACTGGTCGTCAATAATAATACAAGATATGCACATCAAATACAGATAACTGGGCAAATATCAATGGTATGCTTACAAGGGTCATTAGTGGTGGCAAGGAAAACTTGGTCCTCTCATGGTCCCACTTTCCTTTTAGGATATCAAGAACGACTTCTTGCAGTGGAGCTCCCTTTACTGCAACCTGAAATAGGATAACTAAAAGTTTAAGTGCAATGTCCATCATCCTAAAGGCATGAAGTTCTACATGTATAAGTAGAAGTAGAACGAAGAAATGTCTTTATGGTGTAGATTAAAAAGCAAGAATTTCTAACTTATTAAGCATTCATTTTAACATAATCAAGACAAAGTTCTTCAAATTAACATTTAATATTAGAGCCAATGGAGTTATAACATATTCCCGTGATAGCCATAGGTGCAATAATATACAAAGGCACTAACAGATGGAGATAGAGAGAGACCTGAGCAGAAGAAATCACTTCCGGGGAAAAACGGACATAACGATGACTACCATAAACTGCAGAACTAACATCAAACCCACTGCCAACCTTTCCTTGGGCAATACAGTGAGCGGTTTGAGCTATCATATGCACCACATCAAGATTTGCGGTGTCCTTTGCTTGGTTTTGATCACCAAAAAAGGCAAGATCAACAACCCCCAGGTAATGAAGCAAAGCGGCAACTACAGCAGTTGTCATAGCCGCAGAAGAACCCAACCCAGTTTTTGCAACTTCTGGCTTGCAGTTTCTTCCATTTGCTTCCTCAGAATTAAAGGTGATCGATGCAAAAGGAGGAAGAGTTGCTAATGATTCAGGCAACAAAGGGAGGCCACGTGCTTCGATCTATGAGCAATGCACCTCATTAACATTTCGAATCAGGAATTCATTGTGGAATTTATAGAACAACATTCCTTCAAGTTTTAAACAGCAAGTTGAATTCCAAATGCTTCAGAGATAATATCTGATTTTTTTTTATTTTTTTATTTTTTGGTGGGGGTGGGGTTGGGTTCTGCGGTTAGATTGTGGATTTTTTCCAATTTCATGAAACTGTGCTTAACTGAATCCTAATATACTTAAGGTTTTCGACAAATGTTAAAGACTGGGCCGTTTGGAAAGTGAGTTTGAACTAAAAAAAAGTTTTTGCACTTAAGCAATTTAATTTTTGTGAAGAAAAATACTGTAGTAAAATAAGTTTGAACCAAGATTTTTTGGTTCAAGCTCGTTTCCCAAACGCCACCATATGAGGAGGAACCATACAATATAACAACAAAAGACTATACCTGATTCCGATATGAATAGAAATCATTGCTGCCTAAAATGGTGATATCAAGACCTGCACGGCTAATCCAGATGAAGCATCAGACTCTCGAAGTTCTATAAATCTTCTTGCTCAAAAGAAAAAGCTAAATAATAATGATGATGATAAAAATCAAATATTACCTCGAAGTAGTAGTTTCTTTAATGCTTCCTTCTTGTCCTCGTCAAATGTTGCATGTGCAGCTGCTACAGAGTATTGTACTGCTTGTTCAACAAATGGGTTTCCAGACCCGCTGAAATTTGTTCAAATATAGTGATTAACACCTTAACCTTGTTGTGTTGGTAGGAGGGGAAAAAAGGAAGGAAAGAAAGGTTCATAACCTAGGAGAGAAAAATGAAGGGGAAGGGAAGGCCATTTCTCTTAGTGTATTTGATATGGATTCCCTTCTCTTATCTGTCCATACTGAGAGAGACTAAAATTGGGGTTTCTTGAAGGAGTTGAAATCCCTCAGCCAACCCATTCCCTCCTCTTCCCTTTTTTTTTTTTTTCTCTCCTACCAAAGACCTTAGGTCCTGAAATCCTTCCACTTTTCCCTCCTACCAAACAAGCTCTTAAATGTCAAATGAGCCACGTAGTTCTTCAATTACTAGCACTTGGTTAGAAAGGCTCATCCTATGACCCCATAACTAGTGAAATGGAAGTAAAGGCACAGATGCAAAAAATTGAGACACAAATAATTGGCCATTTCTCAATTCCAAAACACAAACACGGGCATAACCCACTAAAATACTTGCCTTGAAGAGACACTTTGAAGTGTCAGATTTTTCAACGACAGCTTATACATGCTTTCTCTGGAGAGCTGAGGAGATGTCAATTTCACATCCGTCCATGCCTGGAAAATATAACACATACACAAAAACCAACCTATAAACATTCCCTAACAAAAAAAAAGGGAGCCAACAACCGTGCTGGTCCTTAGAATTTAGCAAATTCTATTCAACAGGTTATTGTATACCCTGCATTTTAAACTTTCAAAAAATATATACCATGTATTTGGATGTTCTCAACTTTCTACCCTTGAATTTAATTTCACATCAAATTTTCCTGCCAAATGTTGATTCTAACCACTTAAAAGACTGATATATTTGTTGCAAGGTATATACAGCACAATTTGATTATAATCTTTAAAGAGTAAAGTCGTCATTTAAGTGATCAAAACTAGTCGTTAACACCAAGCGAAAGGCATAGATATGACATGACACTAAAATCTAAAGGTATAACCTTGATAACATCCAAAACGCACATATTACGTTTTTGATAAGTTTAGCCTTTGTTTGGCGTCTCAATTGGAACCAACAATAAATAATATAAAGCTCTCAAAAACTAAGCAAGAAATTGCTACGGTTTAAGTCTCTCACATACTACATAGTTCTCAAACCAACTTTTTTAGTTCGAACCGCACTCCCAAACACCCTATTTGAATACAAGATATAAAATGGTAACTAGCCCCAAAATTTCAACCTAGCATTAAACCGAAAAATCACAACAGACGCAAAATCCAACAAAAGAAAACTCACAGGCAACAAGATCACATTTTTCACACCTTACATGCAAATGCTTGATCCAAAGAAAAAAAAATTCCGAAAAGAAGGAGAAAAAACGAGAGAGAATATTGAACTTACCCAGGCCCAACTATCGGAGCTGATACAGTCGTAAAGAGGTTTAACAATGGCGTAGAAGCGAGCGTTGGTGCTGAGAACAAGCCCCGCATTGGGCCTCTCCAGAACAAGATATCCCCCGGTCATCAAAACCTTGCCCGGAGCTGATGCAACCCTGTATCCAAACAACTCCATTTCTTCAATCAAAGAAAAGACTGGTAATTTAGGAATATCAAATCTGAATTGAAAAATAAATAAAATTAGAGATTGATTCTGGAGATGAATGAATGAATCTTACACAGCCATCGCTCAGCGTAGATGGGATCTGTGAAATCGTGTGTTTGTTGAATTGGATTGACAAAGTAAGGTTCCAGCGAAAAAGATGGACGAAGAACACTCTTATTGTACCAGATAAAATAATTATTGCTTTGGTGTGTATGAGTGTGGATGATCAGTGAAGTTGTCCTTATTTTTTACCGGGTTAATTCGAAAAAAAGGGACAAACAAAAATTTTCTAATTATGAAAATGGTCTCTTTTTTTAAGAATTAAAAAAGGTTTTTTTTAGCTTTTTTTTTTAAAAAAAAAAAGAAAAAAGATTGTATTAGAGAGAAAAACTTAAATATGATGACAAAAAAAAATTATAACTGTTTTGATACCTAAAAAATTAATTTTTTTTATGTAAAAAAAAAAATTTATTCATCAAATTTTTTTTTCCAAAAAATCTCTTTCTAAAAATCTCTCCAAAACCGGCAAAATGTCTGTGGCGTTTACACAAGGGGAAATTCCCTTATCAATCAGCGCAAAAGAATTAAAGAAGCTTACTCTTATACCCCGGTCTCTCCCTCCTCCTCACCAACCAACATCGTCCTTTTTTTTTCTTAGGGTGTATTTAAACACGACAGAATTTAAAAAAGGGCCAAAAAAAAAAATTTTGAATAGGAGAAATCGTTTATTTTTTTTTTCACTAAAAAATATTGTTTTTTAGTAGGTAAATTGTCTCTTTTTTTAAAAAAAGAAAAGAAAATGATTGTAGCAAGCTAAAGAATCTTAACAGGATAAAAAAAAAAACTGTTTTGGTGTCTAAAAAATTTATTTTTTAATACAAAAAAAAAAAAGACCATTTAGCCAAAAAAGCTTTTTCTTAAAGCCTTTTATAAAAATCCCTACACCGTCTATAGTGCTTTAATTCTAATGAATTATTTAGGTTGGTACATTGCAATCATGCACCAAAAACTCATCATCTTTTGCCTATTACACCGTAAAACATACAATTTTGATATCTAAGACTCTTAAACTTTGCAAAACTTGACATCACTGTCCAATCAAAAGTTGATGTCAGTTAATCGATAGTAATTAAAAGTTGATGTCAGTTAATCGATAGTAATTAAAGTCTAAAATTCTAAATTTTAAAAATTTTAAGATCTAACTTACTAACCGATAAAAATTTAAGGATTCAATTTTAGAAAAATCTTTGGTCATTTATATTAGTAAATTAACCTCTGTGTTATCTGTTGAGCTACACTTGCAATAAATTTTAAAATTTGAGGTGTTATTTAAAAAATTGAAATTTCAAGGTTCTAAGTAACCAAATCTTCAAAATGCGCTAATGCTATCAATCTTTTTTAAACACTATAGTCTTTTTTTTTTCTTTTGATAAATTGCCGTTTAAATTTAGGAGTCGTTTGGTATTGTTTTTAAAATAGGTGAAAATATTTTTGTTTTGAAAAATGAGAATTTTTTGAGAAGTATACTGAGAGTGTTTTTGAAAGTTTTGCTCCAAAAAACGTGCGAAAATATTTCCAAAAATTCTAAGAACAAAACCAAACAACCCCTTAATTTGGTATTTTATTTTCTTGACTTGCAAAATTGTTATAATGTATCCCATTTTACCATCAATCATTTATAGTGAATGGACGAAGCACACCTCTCATTAAAATGATCAAATCTCAATTCAAACCCTAAGAAATGAATAACATTGTAACAATTTAATGAGCCAGGGTATTTAAATTATCAAAATTAAAATTTTAAGAAACACAATGTCAAAATTCCAAAGTTTTTAGGGATAAAAGTACTACAATCCTTTATCTTTTTCGGTTAAAATTTAAGGACCAACACAGAGAAAGGTGCAAATACTTATAATATTTATTACATCGAAAAAGGCCCAAATTTGTAGTGATAAATATCCGCACCTTTTCATATGTTGGTCTTCAAATTCTAAAATTTTACAATTAAGCTCTTCAATTTTGAAACCATTCTTTAGTTATAGAAATTGTAGAAAATAACATTTTTTTTTTGAAACTAATTATACTAAGCAATAGCTTTTGAAACTATTTATAGTAAATACCAAATTTATTATGTAAATAATTTTGTTACTCCCTTATTTACTGTGTAAATAAAATTTACAATGTAAATAAATCTTATTTACATAGTAAATAAATTTAATGTGTAAATAATTTATTTACGCCTTTATTTACAATGTGAATAATTCTTATTTATACAATAATTAAGTCATTTATATCATAAATTTACTATTTACTATTTACTATTGATATGTTCAAAACCAGCTGTTTACTTAAAAAAAAAAAAATTCTCAAAAGCACGCTTCGCTCATTCTTCCCTCTTTGTTAAGCTCAAAAGCGTAACTAAGTAAAGATTGCAGGTGGAAAGGTAAGGTCTATGACCCTCCAAGGTCCCCAATTGTCCCTCTAGGACTGCCAATTTATTAACAAAATTGTACAAATTTTTCTTGCCTGGACTATCTTGTCACACTGTTAGCTCAAGCGGACTTCAATTAAGGGACCATAATTGTCACACTAACATGTCACATAGGGTGCTTGGCATAAGATAGTCTGGACTATTATCTCAATTATAAATAATGTAAAACTCTCACATGTTACACATGTTATAGTAAAAAGAAAAAAGTTACTACAGTGTAAAGCTCTCATATGTTACAATAAAAACAATTTTAACCAATGGTTCCTACTATTATGCCAAACACCCTAATAATGTTTTTGGAAAGGTTAGAATTTGAAAGAGGTGATCTTATCTAGCCGCTACCGTGGCAGTAGTGCACCTTGAATCTGGACATCGAAAAAAAGACCAAGAGATTTCGAAGTTAAAGTAAGAAACTACAAAGTTTAAAAAACAGAATTTCTATCAGCCTAATGCATAGTTATGCTTAATCACTGTGACTATTATAAAAAATTCTCCGAGTCCAAATCATACATAAAGGCTAGTCCAAAAATAGAAAAACAAACTAGTACACGCCTTCCATATGCATCTCATGATATGAATAACATATTCCTTTCTGTTTATGATGAAGCACCTTTAAAAATTGAATTGCTAAGACCTCTAAGAATGTGCTACTTTATAGGTAAAACTAAGCAACTCCATTTTGGAAGTTAGTAATCTTCCTATATTTCTGTATTTCCCATGCAGTAGTAGCTATCAGCTACGTAGAAGAGTGAGGTTGATTGAGAATGTAGTTCAGACTAAGAATTTGAACCAAAGTTAGTTTCATATTCAAATTTTATAAGAGAAACCATTGCATTAAAGTTGTTTTAAACCATAATTTTGTAATTTGAACTAGGTTTCCAAATGTTACTTTCCCTTACATCATCTTCCTTTTCTTCTCCAAATACCAGTAGCTTCGCTGGAAGTTTAGAACCGCCCACACCAAGTGCCACAAACCCAACTCTGGCCACAGAGCAGCAGGAGAGTACAATAAACAATTGGTAGTCTGCCAAAGAAGGAAATTGCTGAGACGGGTTTCCCCCGAACTTCGGATCAGAATGTCTGGATCGGGTGCTACTGCCATCTGTATATGCTTCTCTATGTCTACCAACTTTATAGAAGGGGCCCTCCTTTGCTTCCCACACGCTTCAACTGCTTCAATCAAACCATTGCAGGTTCTAGTTGCAATATCATCTGAGCTATCTTCACAAGATCCTTCGAGAAGACGCCTGGCTTCAGATCCACAAAGCCTGTCTTCATAGGAATCTTGAATATCATGAACAATCAAATTATCCATCTTCTTATCTTCACTTGCACCGCCCCTAACTGGACGTCCAACAAGCATTTGGATTTCTTTTGTTTTACTTTTACAGGATTCTTGGACAGCATGTACAATTTCATCACATGAAGTATAGGCCACGCAAACTAGAAGAATGGCTTTGTTATTCTTGGCGGTAGCTTTCATTGCCTTCTCAGCAGCAAACCCAACAGGCTCGCTCAAAAGTTTCAAATTACCAATGAAATATACTCTAATCCCATATTGGCTCACAATGCTTTCCTCTTCAAGCAACTCCTCAATCTTTTCTAGCATTAGATCCATCAAGTATGTAACCTCTTCAGGCTGCCTCTTGAAATTGTCAATGCTGAAGGCGTACACCGTCACGTACTTAATTCCCAGCTCATAGCAGTACCTAAGCAAGGACATGAGAGACGAATACCCAGCTCTATGTCCAGCACCTGTGGCAGAGTTTAGCTTCTTGGCATACCTTCGGTTTCCATCCATGATGAAGGCAATGTGATTTGGAATTGGACCAATAGCCATAACCTTGAACAAGGATTTCCTTAAAAAGGTGAGAAATCCTCCATACATTTGGCTTGTCCTGCCACCACCAGTTTTTTCCATCATCTAATCTGCATCTGGGATAACAAAATTATTGGACCACAGAAAGGAAAAAAAAAAGGAATCAATATCATATGGAGATATTCCAGAACAAAAAAAATCAAGCAAGCTGAACAAGGCAAAACATGGAAGTGTAGTAAAAAGGTGCGTGAGATGATGGGTCACAAATTTTTTTCTTTGGCGAATGATATGTACTTTCTTGCAATATAAAGCATTTAGTTACATCTCAAAGTAACCAAATCATACTCTTAATAAGGCCATGTTTGGTAAGAGGGGAAGCAAATAAGAACAAAGAAAGGCATGCAACCTAGGCAAGGAACACAGAGATGAAGGAGATGTCTAATCTCTAATTGTGTTCAGTGTGAATTCCCTCCTCTAATCTCTCCATATTTGGAGAGATCAAAATTGGTCGTTTAAGGATTTGAAGTCCCTCGCCCATTTTATTCCCTCCTCTTTTCTCTCTTACCAAACAAAACCATAGTTTCCAAAATCCCTCCACTAATCCCCTCACCCATTTTCCTCTTTCCACTTTTCCCTCCTACCAAACAAGCTGTAAGGCTTAAGGATAGTTCATTGCCATTTGAATGGACGGTGACTAATAGGCCGTTTGATACTTTAGTGGAAACTAAAGTTTTAAGTTTAAAAACTGTAATATATGAGAGCTTTACACTGTAGTAACCTTTTTATTCTTTACTATAACTGCTGAGAACTTTATACTGTAATTTGTTACAACTAATTAGTTCCAACTACAAGTGCCAAAGGGATGCTAACTTAACATAAAACTAGGGGGAAAAAGAGCTGCTATTTGGGCAGCCCAAAAATGAAAAAGGGCAAGAAGGTACAGCATAACCAAAAAAATAAAAATAAAAAAGCAAGATTAAGTGGTACAAGCAATTAATCGAGCACATGGTGGGCTGACAATCAAATGGGGTTTGCGGATCCAAATTTCTCAGCCAAAAACTCAATATTCAGTAAATTCCACATTCACTACATTGCATTCAATTCATCAAGGAAACGTTTTGTGCTAAATGAAGGGAGAAAAAATTCATTTCTCATTTTTCCCCAACGACAAGAAAATTTTCAGAATCATACAGTACTAATAGTTGAGCAACAGATTCTTTTCCTTTCATACTCAAGAACGAAGCTGAAAATACTGAATCAGTGGCTAGATATTAATCAAGATCACTAAGCAAAACACAATTATATGAGGCAAATTTTAAAAATAATTAAAATATTCTTTTTGGTTTATAATGTAATGAAAGCAGAAATCTAAACGCACAAAACAAAGAGAGAAGGGGGCAAAAAAAAGCATTTCAAATCTCACAGATTTAAGCGGAGATAAAAAAAAGGGGAGAGAGAGACATCTATGCGTACCCGGAGAGGATGCAAGGGCCAAGTTTGAGCAGCTAACTGATTTCACAATAAAGTCAAAATTGCACCATTGGTGCAACGACAATAATCAAAACAATGAAATCCCCACCATTAAGAGAAAGGTGTTCAAATTGTCAAAACTGTGACTGACATCATGTGGCTCTCTAAAAAAAGCCATTATTCGTCGTTTTTGCAAGGAAGCCCTTAGGATACCTGTGCATAGAGCATGTTATTTTGATTGTTGGTTTTATTATTGTTATCATCATCATCATCATCATCATTATTTCAACTATTTCATATCCTATTATATATTTCTAGAGAATCTTATCTATGTAGGTAGTTTGGGATAAAGCTATCATTTTATTCTTCCTATTTTGAAAGATTTGGACACCATAATATAATTATCTTCACTCAAGTTCTTCCTGTCAAGTTGCTTAATCAACCGTAATTTGACCGATGACAATACTCCAACGTTATTGCCAGCAAGCAAAATGTCATCTACATATAGCAGTAGAAAAACTACTTTCTTATCCTTAATGTGTTTGTAAACACATGGTTTGTCCACTTTTTGTTCCAACCTATAAATCTTAATCACTTGATTAAATCTTATGTTTCAAGAACCGAAAGCCTGCTTAAATCCATAGATAGATTATAACAGCTTACAGGCCTTATTCTCTTGACCTTTAGCTTTGAATCCATCTGGTTGTACCATATATATGATCTTATCAAGATAGTCATTCAAAAAAGCCGTCTTGACATCCATTTGCTAAATTTCGTAATTGAGAACAACAACAATGAACAAGAAAATTGGGATGGACTTAAGCATGGGTGAAAGGGTTTCCTCGTAATCGATTCCTTCCTTTTATGTGTATCCTTTTGCTATCAATCTAGTCTTATAGGTTTTGACTTTCACATCCGCACCTCTCTTCCTCTTATAGACTCACTTACATCCTATGGATTTTACCCCTTTGAAAAGGTCCACAAGCTTACAGACTTGATTAGTCTTTATAGACTTTATTTTAGTGTTCATAGCTTTTGTCTTGTGCTTTGAATCAACATCTTCCATAATCTCTTTGTAAGTGTAAGGGTCCTTATTATGTTTAACCAGTTTAGCCAAATAAGCCTCACCATTAAATATATACCTCTCGGGTTAACGCTCAATCTTCCTAGCATGTCGAAACTCTCTAGGTTGTTGTTCAGTCAGTTTTTCTATATTGATTATATTGGTTTCAACCGAAACCCCCAGAGTGATCGAATCACCCACCAACTCCTTGAGTATTACTTTACTACAAGGTTTAAAGTCGTTCATGTAACTTTCCCCAACAAAAGTCGCTTTCGTTAAACCACGAATTTATTTTCTTTCGGGTTATAAAAATAACACCTTTTAGTCCCTTTTGGATCCTACAAACACTTACACTTCCAAACATGCTTCCAACTTATTCATTTCCTTATACAAGACATGAGCAGGACATCCTCATATGCGAATATAGCTTAAAGATGTCTTCCTACCCATCCATAACTCCTGAGGAGTCTTAGGAACTGATTTTGAAGGCACATCATTCAAAAAATAACATGCGATTTGTAGTACATATCTCCCAAATGATAAATGTAATGTCAAATAACTCATCGTGAACCTAACCATATCCAACAAAGTCCTATTCCTACTTCTACCTATGCTATTCTGCTACAAAGTACATGGCACAGTCAAATGGGATAAAATCTTATTCTCTAATAAATGTTCTATGAAATCATTAGAGAGGTATTCTCTATCTTGATCAGATTAAAGTACCTTTATGAGTTTACCTAATTGCTTCTTCGCTTCAGCTTGACACTCTCTGTATATATCAAAAGTTTTCGCTCTTATGATGCATTAGGTACACATATCCATATCTTAAATAATCATCAATAGAAGTGACAAAATACTCATGCCCTCTCATGTTTGGATGTTTATGGGACCACAAATATCACTATACACAAGTTCTAGAACTCCTTTGGCTCGATTGCCTTTAGGCCCGAATGGTTTTTTAGTCATTTTGCCCTCCAAACAAGATTCATATTGTGGAATAGATTTTATCTCTAAATGACTTAAAGGTCCACCTCTTACCAACTTTTGAATCCTATTCAGGATAATATGACCTAATTATAAGTGCCAAAGATAAGTCTTATTAAAGTGAGAAGTTTTAAGTCTTTTAGGGTTATCATTTATCTCAGTGTTAAGCAATGAGTCGACCTTAGGTTTGATAAAATGTAGGTTGTTTTGCACCCATCCACTATTGATAAAAGATTTGTTTTTATGAATCACAAATTTATTATTAAAATAAACTGAAGAAGAATCTTTAAATAAACAAGCGACAGAAATTAAATTTCTTTTAAGTTTAGGAACATAAAAACAATCCCTCAAAACTAAGCTCCTATAGCTATCAAAATAAAGATTGATGTTTCCCACTGCTTCAGCCAACACTAAGGATCCATCGCCCATTCAAAGAGTGAAGTGCTTATGTAACATACTTCTCTTTTCTTTGAACCCCTACAGAGAAATACAAACATGATTAGTTGCTCAGAATCTATGACCCAAGTGTCACTTGATTCTTCAACTAAACAAGTCTCAATAATTAGAAGTTTGCACTTACTTCCTTTAGATTTGAAGTCCTTGAGATTCTTCTTAATGTGTCTGACCTTTTTGTAGAAGAAGCACTTTAGTTCCTTCGAGTTCCTTTTTTTTTCTTCTTATCCTTGCCTTTTACTCGAATAGAAGACTTCTCGTTCTTAGCCTTTTGCTTTTTTCCATTCTCAAAATTGGAATTGGAGCTAGATGCAACCACCAAGTTTGCCTTGCCACCAATGGGAGCTCCCCTGATCAGATTTTCAAACTATTATAACTGCTTTATCAGCTCAATTAAGGTCACATCTGGTCTATTGCTCAAGTTATATGAAACTTTAAATAGGATGAATTCCTTAGAAAGAATTTCAAAGACCATAGTCATCTATGACTTAGTATCAACATTGGCTCTATGGGTTTGAGGTTTAGCGAGGTGACCTATGACAAACATCATATGTTCCTTCACAGGTGTCTCTAGTTTTGGCTTACAGTTAAGAAGCTTCCGAAGAGCCCCTTGCCGCTTTGTCAAGGCTTGGCCTCCAAGCATGTCATCACGATGATGCATGATCTTCTTCATGTTGAGCCTGTAGCATGTTGTTCATGCCATCCATGATCTAGCAGCAGGCTTGATCATTAACATCCTTTCAGTGATCATATGCTTGGATTTGTTTATTAGTGGACTTGCCAATAAGCGCAAGAGGATACAACGTAGTTGGCATAAACTTTAGTTTCTCAAAGGATATGATGATAATCGGGTTATGTTTCTAATCATTATAGTTTTCGTCGGTTAAAGTGTTTTTATCAAGTATCAAAGATAAAGTGTTTTTAGACATTTTGATCTGCAATAAAGAATCATGTATCAAACATAAGCAAGCATTCAATAACAATTTAGTATAAAAAAGTAAGCATACAATATAGTTATGTGTCAAAACCTTGAAAAAAATCACAATCTTACAACAATAATTCCTAACTTAGAATTTAAGAAGCCACTTTAGGGAGACTTACCAAATTAAATTAGGAACACAGCTTCCCTCTGATTAGTATATATCATCTAAAACTCGTTTGATCTAGCATATATTAATAATAATTTTCTTTAACCATTAACTTTATTAACAAAGCTCTTTTCCTTGGGGAGCTTAATAATAAAATTATTATTGAGTGTTTGACCATAATTTCAACTACTTTATCCATAATTTATAATCAACACCTTGAGATGAACAATGATAAAACATGCTAAAGCAAATTATCTTCTCGAAGATCCAACCTGGTACATGATGCAATCCCTTTCTCGAGGTCAGAATCACCATATATTACTTATGGACCAACGATGGAGGCCTTAGGTCCTCTCTTTAAAATTTCCTCCCATTCAATATTTTAGAAATCAAGGTTTATGCTAACATGCATGAATAATTTTTAATGGGCGGCATACCCTATTCTACATGGCATGTTATCAACATACGTAGCAAAACATATTATAATACAAACAAGCAACGCAACAAGCAAAGCTATAAACAATATAATAATCAGTCGTAATATCATAGTTTCACCATAGAGAAAAGAAAATAAAGATTACAAAAGATCAACTGAAACATATATTGATTCTTTATATTGTATCTTCTTGTTGTGTAATTCTTCATGTGGCGTCCATCTTCAACTTTTAATCTCATATAGATAAAAAATTTATTTTTTTTGGTTATCATAAAATTTCATGTTCCTCAAAATTGTCTCAAAAAATAAAATAAAAATAGCACTTGAAAAACACACAGTTTTAAAAAACAGTTCTACTCGAGACAGGCTTGCAGGTCTGTGATCATCGACCTGCTGGTTCCATACAAAACCCATGGTTTTCCCAACATTCGGCAAGTTGACCGACCAGCACTAAACTAGCGTTCTTCAATCTTTTGCAAAAACAATATTTATGTAGCTTTCAATTTATTTTTAAACAATTCAAAAACATAAAAATTTATAAATATAGAAAAACACATAGAATTGCAATCATCTCCATCTTCAAGATTCGTCTTCACTTTGAATAATTATTTAAAACAAATTTTACAAATCAAAATTAAAATAATAAATCCTAAATGGTCATGATAAACTGCCATCTAACTATATGAAAAACCTAGATACACATTCTAATATCTAAGGAACTATAACCGACAAAATTAATTAATTAATACAAAAATTAAAACAGAATTTTAATCAACAATAATTAAGTAATAAACATTCACTATATAATCTCATGATAACATATATTTATATAGAAACCCTAAAATACCAACTCTCTAAAAATATAACTCAAGTATAGGAGAGATTAAGATCACATAATTTATGTACATAACATGATCATAAACCCATAAAATCAACGTAAAACCTATCTCTTAAACATTTTAAATCATTCTTTTTTCAAATAACAAGTTTGATATGCTATGTATATAAATTAATAAAAGATTTTACATACCTCTTAGAATTGGAACCGTACTTCTAATAGGAAAAACTTCCATAGAACTGCTACTAAGAATCACGTCTAGAAAAGCTTCAACCAACTAGTCTTCTTTGCCATTCTCTTTTCGATGACCAGAGTGTAGGTGGGTACATGTCGTTTAATTCTACTCTTGGTAACGTTTCCTTCTAACCACACAAGAGAAAACCAAGAGCAAAGGTTCAGGATGTTGAATAATAGCTCTCTATGAGTTTTAGAGTTTCTCTCACTAGAATACTCTTTTTAAATTTATTTGTGATCTAAATAACAATATGAATAAGTATCCTATTTATAGTAAGTGGCTAGGAGTCGTTCCACTAAGATAAAGCTTCTAAATTCAAAACTGGATCAAAATCCACAACAAAATGCATGAAAACGCGTAATAGGATTTACGCTCGGTCGGCATGCTAAAGCTAAGCATCGACACGCCAATCCTGACCATCGGCCTGCCAATCTGGGCCATTGGCCTGTCGGCCGTATCGATTTATGCTTTATTGGCCTGTTGAACTAGGGCATTAGCCTCCCAGCGACACTAATCTAGAAATCTATATATCTTATTTAACATAGAAAACTTAGATAAAGCCGTAGTTTTAATTCAAATAACCCGATATAGAAATTATCTGATTAAGACAGTCTTATACAGATAATCCTATATCAAATAAAATATATCCAAATAATTCAACATGTTTATTTTGAATTAATTCATAAAATTAACCCAACTGATAAACTAACATGAATTATTAAATTCAAATCAACCGAATTTAAGCCAATCTAAGAATTAACATAAGTTACCAATATACAGGAAAATATGCCGTATCGTTGTATGAAATATTGTGAGCTAGCAAAAGAAACTCGATAGAAATATATAAATCAAGCTCCGATAATTATAAAGTAATATATCCTAAATACAAATATTTTAAAATTATTAACTCTAATGCTATTCTATTAAAAGCTTAAAGATGCACTTTCAAACTATATAAAATTACAAAACTTCAATAAGCTTATCGTCCACGACATATCATAATGTGTGACATTAGGATATTCATAATTGGCTTAAGGATAAATTATGTTTTACCTTCTCGATTATTTTTATCTTATGTTTCATTATCTCACTATTGGAATACTTCCTATCCATAAATAGTATACCATTCGGTTACACTTATGTATCCAAATGGTTGAGCACCCTAGTTTTCAAATTACAAGATAATGCCTGTAAGAGAATATCATTAACTTTACAAAAGAGCTATAGATTTCATATCTATAAATAATGAGTCTACGTCAATCAAGAGTCATATTTCTAATGCACCAATATGCATATCATCATTTAATTTAGAATGTCACCCTTTGGTATATCAAATGACACAAGTCAAGAAAATGAGTCCATCAATTCATTTCAAGATTGAGATATAATACATATGATTGTTTAAAGTAAATTGATTTAAACAAATAGAATTATTAATCAAATCAATTCAACTTTTGTCCTAATTTAATATATTGTCACCTATGATAATATACCAATGTTTTTACTCATAGAGTCTAACTTTGATGACCAAGATAAGTCATCCTGTTAAGGATGTAGATAACATAACATTCTTATCATAAATAAAGTGCCTAACTTTATTCACTCGATTGCAGACCTTATCATTTTAACTATCACCTTTAAGATTCATGTCTTCTGTATAATCTGTCTATTATATGCATGATCCTTAAGGTTTACAATGATAGTCTTAGATTTTTATTTGCTTATCATATATTCAACATAAATAAACATAAAGAAGACAACATTTGATATATAAAAATAAATAATGAACTCTTTATTGATTGAATGTCTCCAAAAAACTATTCCTTAGAGCACCAAGTCTAACACATATATAAATCGAGCTCCTATAATTATAAAATAACATATTCTCAATACTTATATTTTATATTTATCAACTTTAAAGCTATTCCATTAAAACTTTGAGTTGTGTTCTCGAATTATATAAAATTATGAAACTACAATAAGTTTGTAGTCTATGACATAACATAATGTGTCACATCCTTATAGGAGATTCATAATTGGCTTAAGGATAAATTCCATTTTACCTTTCTAATTATTTTTATTTTATGTTTCATTATCTCTCATTTGGAATACTTACTATCTATAAATAGTATACCATTCGATTACACCTATATATCCAAATAATGGAGCGTTTCAGTTTTTCAATTACAGGATAATGTCTATAAGAGAATATTATTAACTCTTTAATAGAGCTATAGATTCCACATATATGAATAACGAGTCTACGTTAATCAAGAGTCATATGTTCAATGTACTAGTATGCGTATCATCATCAAAATTAGGATGTCATTTTCTGATACATCAAAAGACACAAATCAAGAATACGGGCCCATTAATTAATTTCAGGATTAAGAAAAAACACATATGATTGTCTAAAGTGAATTGATTTAAACAAACAGAATTATCAATCACATCAATTCATCTTTAGTCTCGATCTAATAAATCGTTATCTATGACAATATATCAATGTTTCTACTTGTGGAATCCAATTCCGATGAACAAGACAAGTCATCTCCCATAAGAGATGTAGACAGCATAAAAATATTAACATGAATAAAGCGTCTAACTTTATTCCCTCGATTGCGGACCTTATTATTTGGACTATCATATTTAAGATTCATGTCTTTTGCATAATTTATCCATCATATACACGATCTTAAAGGTGTAGACTAATAGTCTCAGACTTTTATTTGCTTATCGTATATTTAACATAAATGAACATAAAGAGGATAATATTTGATATATGAAAATAGATAATAAACTCTTTATTAATTAAATGTCTCTAAAAAATATTACATCATTTAGTCCTTAAGGCACCAAGTCTAACAGTTTTAAATTAATTAATATTTGAGCAAGTGTATACTCATATATAAGAATTAATATACAAGCTCACATCTAAATATTAAAATAACATTAAATCAGTTGATTTAATCAATGGCAAAGCTAAAATTTTTTCTCAGAGGGGCACTATGTTAAAAAGTACTGATAGCTTTTATCACCTACAAATATAGTCACATGTTTTGATTATTGAATAAAGGCACAATAATATCAATTTCAAATTTTTAGGAGGGCACAACTATAATTTTTCTCATAAAACAATGATACATTTAAAATTTTAAAAAATTTTAAGGTAAAAAATCAAAACTTTAAAAGTTAAGTGGGGACATGTTATGTAGCTCCGCTACATAATTTAATTAATAAAAAAGGTAGGAACAATCAAGAAATTCTAGGAACAAGCGAAAATTTTGTTGGAACAAATAACCGGTTCTTTTTTCAAAGTATTTAATTTATGTCTTAATTAACAAGCTAAATAGTGTCTCAAATAATAATATCATGAACAAGATTGGCAATACGTTATAAACAAAATTATATACTGGTTACTTGGTGGTGCTTCTGACATCATATGGATTAGGTCGATTAGGACATTCTTTGAATTGTGTCTTGAATTATCACATGTTCTACATTCATGCTTCTTTTTCATAACCTCCCCCTTAGGAAGGGAATCAACTTAATCTTGGCCTCCTTCTAATATTTTCCACATCTAGCTTTATTGCCTTGAATGCTTTAATCTCTTCAAGGATATTGCTCCATTTGTGATTCTTGAGGAACCATATAAATAATTTCGATATATGCCAACCTTCAATACCTTGCATTATAATATTTGGAACAAAGGGAATACAAGTAATTCTTTAGGTCTTGTGGTTTCTCAAATGTTGTTGTCGCTATTGTGTGGATGCATAAAATCTTTTAATTGTTAGACACCCTACATGTACAATTTCTTGTCCAAAAATTCACCTTTGCGTTAAAATCATTGCCTATCCTATTATATCATTATCATTTAGCTGGAATATTTTAAGTGAACCCTCCTCATCACATCTTGTTTTGAGTATTCCATCTCTCTTCAGTGTAATTAGTGTGGTCACTGCTGATGTTTCTCGACGTCGATTAAAAACCATTATCCTATTATGTGGAGGATAACATTGACTATGGCAGTTATTGGTACTCTCTTGCCTTCTTCATCATGGATTCACTGTCTTAGCTATGTTAATGGTCATAACTTCATATCTGTTTTCTTTGAAGTGACCTCTAGACCACTTTTTAAACTTGACATCTTCATCGAGATACCGAGCCACACTTGGATATTTTTGAAGAAGATCGTTGAAGTATTTCCAAAATATATCAAAACGATAAGCTTTAGCAGTCGTCTTGTATTTTCCTAGCAAAACAGAACTTCTGAATGCCTCTTAATGTTTAGCATAATGTAATAATAACATGCTCCATGATGCACTATAAGATAAATATTAGCCACAAGATTTTGATACTTTCATTCCTATGAGAAATAAAACATAGCTCCAGACTGTTTGGTATTTGGTTCTTCAACTTCTCTAAAAAAAATAAGCCCATGATATGTTGTTCTCAGTATCACCCAGACTCCATGCAGTTGGGTAACTATGATACTCACTGTCTTGTGTAGTCGTAACCATTAAAATCCTCTTATATTTGGTTTTGCTTCAAGCTTCATGTCTACTAATGTATCGCCTAACATGTTTCTTTAAACATGGACGTTTGTAGTATAGAAGCAATTGTCGTATCTACAGGGAGGTAAAAAATTGTAACTCAGGAGATTGATAGAAATAACATTAAAAAAGATAAGCGATTTTTTAAAACAAAGTTTAAAATAATATAAATATTTTTGTGATTTTTTATTTAAAATTTTAAACAAAAAAATTAACGTGGTAAGTTTTCAAAAATTACTATACGTTTTGTAATTGGTATGAAACTTTAACTCTAAATAATAATTATCTAAAGCATATAATTTATTATATCTTTTCCCATTATTTACAAGCACTTTTACTAATTGTATAAGTCAACTGAGAGCGACAGTAAGGGCTTTTTTTTTATTTATAAAAAGTAGTAAAATAACCACCTCTCATTAGTTATTTATTGCACTAATTATGACAATTATAACAATTGTCACTACAATTAAAATTAATATAATTTTAGTAACAAATCAAAATTATTATATTTTAATAGAGTAAATTGTTGCATTAACTCTAGTAGAACCTCGTCTTATTAAATGATTTAAGAATACACTATACCATCCTTTGTCAATAATAAATCAAGCATTACCAAGAATTTACTGTATTAGCTTATTCTATAATGCAACAAAAACTTAACTTAATAAGTAGATATGATTTCATCATTATTAATATCAATTATGTAGCACAATCAAATTACATAAAGAAAGCATAGTTGAATTTATGCAAGAATTAGACGACATGACAACATTAACAATAATTATTAAAATATAGAAATATAATTTATTCTATAAAAATATAAGCGTTACAGTATAAATATAGAGTCAAAAACATAAGGGTACTATGCTTACAAGATCATCTCTCTACCTCACCAGACTCTCTACACTAATTTAGACATTATTTTTTTAGTGGGATAAGAGTGCTATGGTAGCATCTCTTCCAGAAAGGGGGACTACTGAGTTTGAAAGCTCAATAGAAAAAACTAAAAATGAAAGGAAACGAGGGGGTCGGATGGTGTGTAAAATGGAGAGGAAGGGGGATCTATTTATAGTAAAAAGAATTTTACAATTTGTATTATTTTATTAATATTCATATATTATATTATTTTATTTAAATTTATTAATTATATATCAACTTGAGGCTACAAGTTGATATATTTTTATCATCGTCAACCTTTGGCCTAGTACTATAAATCTCTGAAACCATTTTTTTTTTGTTTTTTCACATAAAAGCTTATTTTTAGCCTAAGTGTTAGTATACAATTCCAATTAAACCTTTAAAACTTAACTTATAAAAGAGACCTAAGTTGATTACTAACCTTCAAAACTTCAGCAAGAAATTGGATTTTTTTTTTCCTTTTCAAAGCAATCCTCCATATGGAGGCTGAGCTGAATTTCTTTAATTTTTTTGGATCTCGATCTTTAGGTGGGAATGTGGTGGCTAGAAAAATGAATGAGGAACCATGCTTGTTTGAAGAAGAAAGGAGCTTGTGAAGAGAGAAAGGCTTTGAGTTTCTGAGTTGTTTTCCACGCCGTTTTATGTTATATATATATACACCGGCCTTACTTAATTAGTTTGCTAAGTTATTTACAAAGCATTTGATATATAGGTTTTGGTAAATTATTCAAAATGATACGTATGCTTTGAAACAAGCTAAATTGTTAGTTTTAAAAACTTGTCCCCTCTTAAATTCTAACAGTTTTGAATGATTCTTTAAAATAAAAATTCTTCTCATTATTCTTTTTATTCATGAACCATAGTTTCCAAACACCAATTCTTTGATGTGATATTTTATCCTTGTTTTAAACCTTTACATTCTAAATACCAGCTCAAAACTACAGTTTAAATCACATAGGTTCAAAACTAATAGTTCAAACTATAAAGTCTAAAACTACACCATTTTGAACCTATGTACTAAATGAACTAATAAAAGAAGAAATCATTTTGCCAATTAAAATGTTTGAAAAGTCATTTTACTAATAAAAGAATATCTTTTTATCATTTTGCCAATTGGCTTTTTATACAACACAAATGTTGTATTTGTTCAAAACAAAAAAGTTTAAATTACAATAAAAAATCTTAATCCAACAATAAGAGTAATTTTGTACAAATAAAATTAATTGCATTTCATTTATAGTCATAACGAATGTGGTGAATGATGGGCTTGATCCAATCTCATAAAAATGAAAACCCAAAAACCAATCAGCCTAACAAGACTTGGGAAAAAAGTTAATCAAAATCTATTTTTATAATCTAATTTTCTTAGTTAGTATAATAAAAAATCATTTCCAAAGTAGGGAACCAAACTAGGTGGGTTTTTGTAATCTTAGGGAAATAAAACTCTTGATAATCACTTTCACTCATTTCAAAGTAATCTGAAACATCTCGAACATGGTATTATTCATGTTACTAAGAATATTAATACTAAATAAAACTTATCAAAAACTCACAAGACCCAATTTTAACACCTAACCACTACCACCAACATTGCCTCTGTCGATGCATTGCCACCAACACCATTGAGTCATCCATTGTCGTAGACCCACTACACCTTAATTGACCAGCGTATATAGTTGCCCCTCCCATGATGTCATGTGAACAACCATTCTTAGCCATGTCCTCCCAAATACTTTGCCATAACTAAGGATGTCAATGGGGTGGGACAAATGGTGCCTCGACCTGAACCACCTCTGGTGGGGCAGGTCTAACCCATAATATTTGGTTCGTGTTGCAGGTTGAGACCTACTTTTTGAGCCAGCCAAAACCTGCCCTGTTACTTATTTATCTTTTTTTTTTGTTAATTTTTTAAATTTGTTTTTAAAACCAACTTTGATAAACTACTCTTTCCATTTTCCAGATGTGGTTTTCTATTAATTTTCAAAATTCCAATTATCAAAACCTTGACCCTAACTCTTTCTCCTCTCCGTCTTCTTTAAGCAATCGGCTGCCATCGTCTTTACATAGTTCGTTGTCTATCTATCCTCTGTGTGTCCATTTTTGTCGCACCTAGCCATCCCCCTTCTCCTGCCTATGCCTCCAAGTCTCTATTTTCACGATTCATTCGTTGGGTTTTTGTTGTCGTGAATGGATTTGGATTGTAGCAAGTGAATTATAGGTATGAAGTTTTGGATCTTTAGACTTTGAACCCACATGTGTCGGCTTTTGTAATTTTAGAGTGAAAAAGTAAATTTTTTTTATTATTTTGCTAAGGAGAGAAAGTAGTTTAATTTTAATTATTTTTGGAAGTTAATTAACCTTCTAAAAGAAAAGATATTTTTTAGTCTCATTTTTTAAGGGTCGTGGGGTCTATTTGGTTTTGACACGTCACCCAATTTATTTATTAGGGCAGGTTAGATTATAGGGGCTAATTGACATCCCTAGGTGGAATTTTGTCACCCCTTGTAGGAGCAGGAGCGAGAGAGAACGAGCAATGGAGAAAATGAAAGCGAAAGGAAACATATGGCCATCTGCCATCGCAACGACGAGCATCCTCTATTTCCCATCCTCGCTCTGCGCTCATCAACAGTGAACTAATGCCCCCATATGGTGACGAAGAACTAGCACCCTCCCTCTAATTGTAATGGTAGATGGTAGACCCAACAATAGCGTCTCTCAAATCGTGAAAGCAAGCGCACCTCAGTTAGTCATCAGCCCCATTTAGTATGTGTGTTTGGTTTTTTTTTTTTTTTTCAAAATTGTTTATTAGACTTATACTAGGGAACTTTTAAACTTTTTTTTGATTAATTTAACAAGTTTTATTTTTCAATTAATTTAGTCTTGTTGAAATTTAGATTTAGCAAAAATCACATTTATAAAATTATAATATTATTTCATTTACTTATCATCTTAAAAAATATTACTGTATGAAGACGGTAATTATCCAATACATATTTTTAGAATATCTAAAATCATCAATTTTATATCAAAATATCATTGCACAATTTACAACGAGATTAGTGAAAATATCCAAAATACCATATGTGTTTTACTTGAATATCATTTTTACTGCTTTTATTATTAAATTACTCAAAACAACTATTTTATTTTCAAAATCATATTCAAATTAGCCCTCATGCAATTAATGTTTTAAAAATTTCAAGGTATCCTTCTAAGGATATATTAATTAAAAGGTTATTTTGTATATACGTGTTTTTGTTTATAATAAATTTTGTTATTTTTCAATAAACATCGCAAAAAACCAAAATTTTTAATCTTTACTGAATACAATTTAAAACATTATTAAATCAAAATACTTAATAAAATCACTGTTAAAAAGTTAGAAACTCTTAAAATAATCAAAGTATTTGCTTGGTTAAAATATTTATTTGAATATTTTAAATTATATTTTCTCTAATTTTAAGTCAAGTTATATTTAAAATAATATTTAATATATAGTGAGAAGAATAATCTTACAATTTTTCAAAAATTAATTGTTTTAAGGCTATTTTGAGTATGATACTATGATTTTGAAAACATATAAGTTGTTTTGGGCATTTTCATAATAAGAAAAAAGTGATGTTTAATAAAATACAAGGCGTTTTGAGTATTTTAATAATAAAAGAGATAAAAATAGTATTTAGACAAAACACTAGGATGTTTTGAGTATTTTTCTCAA
Organism: Artocarpus hirsutus; assembly: GCA_946598075.1. NCBI lineage: Eukaryota > Viridiplantae > Streptophyta > Magnoliopsida > Rosales > Moraceae > Artocarpus > Artocarpus hirsutus. The sequence goes on from CAMOHE010050311.1 coordinate 99,440, forward strand.
ACAAAAATATAAAAATAAAATGGTAAGATAAAATGATGTTTGACAATATGAGTTACAACCAATACTTATTATAATATAATATGAGTTACAACCAATACTTATTATAATATAAGACTTTTATATGTTATCAAAGTTGGTTCTAATTAATATTTTAAAATACTCTAAAAAAAAAGTTGCTCTTAAGCAATTTTTTTTTTTTTTTATCCTTTTCGCATAAACCTATGATCCAACGGCCACGAAACGTTTTTCTATCGTTTCGTCAGAGAAACAAAATAAAAGCCATAAAAAAAAAAGGGAAATATTGAAAGCTCACGTCACCGCCCTTTTGCGTTCTTTTTTGGTGCAAAAAAAAAAAAAAAAAAAAAGAAAAAAAAAAAGAGAGAGGCCATTTCCTTCCCTTTTTTCAAATTAACCCCTCTATTTTCTCTCTCTTATATGTACTTCGCCGAGAAATTGCCGATCGCCATCGTAGTCTTGTTGTTGTTCGCCGTCGATTCTCGACATCATCGTCAGAAGCTCTCCATCAAATCGGCTTTTCTTCCTCTCGCTATCAGGTTTCCTCTCTCTGTCTCTCTCTGTAAATTCTCGGCTCGAAATGTTGCTCGATGGTTATTTTTTGTTATTATTTTTCGCTTGTGGAATAGTATTATTTTATAATTTTTTTTGGTGTTAGAAGCTCATAATTTCGCTCTATGTTCTGATTCTTCCAGTAATGGAAATGCGATTGCTCCTTTTTTTTTTTTTTTTTTTTTTTTCAGGAGGACTTAAGAGATGCAGAAATTGGGTGATTTTAAGCTACCCCCCTTCTTCAATTACCCTCCTTACTTCACGTAATCTCCTTTGAATCTAACTATATTTAGCTGAAGGGTATTTTGTTTGGAGATTGTTTATTATAATTCATTTATTCGTCAAGAGATTGTATAAATTGTAAATTTATTGCTTTCTTATATGACATTTCCCTTAACTAATATGATACTTCTTCAATAACCTGAAATTTATGGATGCAGAAGATATGCAAATAGGAATTTTTCGGTTTTACTTTCATTTCATCGTGATTTTCGGAACTGTTTTTTTGCACACGTGTTCTTGATTATTGATCTTCATTTGGTTTCTTGTGTCTCCAGTTTGCAGCCAGTGAGGGATATACGTGAGAAGCAGGTACAGCTCTGGAAGGAACTTATTCTGGAATACTGTCGATTCCAAAAGATATTTGTGATCGGTTCGGAAGAAGAATTTCCTCTGTTTTCAAACCCTGTAATTGAAAGTAGGTTTTGATTTTTCTTGTTTGCTTCTATCTAATTAGAGTGTTGAGACTTGTTGTTGAATGTTCAAAAACTTTTACACTCTTGTATTCAGCCACGATCTTTTCTAGTGGAAGTGCTACATACGATACCTTCTTTATTGTGGGTCTCAGTTCGTAGAATGGTCTTCTTTTCCAATGATATGCAAGAATAACCTTTTTGAGGGGTTTGTGAGTAGTTAGAATCATGATTAGAGTGCTCTGCTTAAGTTCAGAAAGAACAAATGAATAAGGTTCAGCGGAAACATAACATATGATAAGCAATGAAATTAGGCAATTTTGATAAATGGGTACATCGAACAACACTTCATCTTTAGACGGGAAATAAATTTTCTATAAACTGGTGTTCGAGCTTTAATTTGATTGATTTGTTGCATCTTGAATCAAACAATTGAGATTCAGTTGTTCATGAAATTGACGCTCTTGGTATACTAATGATAAATAGGCTTTTCAATTCTCATGCCAGTCCCTAGCTAAGATTGCATATATGTGCACGTGCACGCATCTCTCACATATCCAAATGTAAAAGGTGTATTAATTGGATTAAGCTCTTCCCCTTGGTTTTATAAGTTGTTTAAATTGAACGTATTGTATAGTCTTGTAGTTCAAGTTTCATGTTGAAATTATGAAATTTTTGCTGCATTACCCGCATTGTTAAAATGGCACATTGATGATCTATGATTCCCACTCTTGTTTTCCAATCTCCTCAACCAAAACTGTTCAAGGAAAAGGGGACTGTCATATACATTCAAACAATCAATTTATTGTCCTTTGCAATGTTTTTGCCTCACTATTTTAGTCTCTTACGTCTAATTTGGATAGTTCAGGATCTCTCAGTCATGAAGCTAGGGAAGCTTTTCTCTCAGCCTTAGTCTCAGAAGGTTTATTTTGTTTTATACTATTTTTTATTCTCTTATCAGTTTCTTTTTGTTTCTTTCTCTCTGTCATTTTCAGTTCATTCCTCTATTATTTTTATATTTTTATTAACAGGCCGAGCAGAATGGTTGGATAAAGGGCACAGGAAATGTCTTGTTCTCTGGCAGCGGATTCAAGAGTGGGCTGACATTATTCTTAACTTTGTGAGTAAAATCGAGTGCGAATTTTACGATCAATCTGGACGTTATAACCTAGTAATACCTAATTTTCAGAATAAATTTGTTTTCTTACGTGATTAGGTGAAAGATAATGGGCTGGAAGACTCGGTTATGACAGTTGAGGAAATACGTTCAGGGATTGAATCAAGAGGAACAGGTATAATTTCAGCTGCATTTATTACCAAGCTCAAGTTAATCTCAGAATTGATTGATAAAACTCCTAGTACAAGTGCATTTCAATTACCAGTTGAGCATATCAATAAAAAGGTCAATTTAAGGTGCTTCTTCACCGGCGATTGATCGGTACATGGTTTTACAATTTAAGTTCGTCTGATTACATTCTCTTTCTCACCCTATTTTGCACTCTTTGCATTAATTCTCTAACATGTGGAACTTACTAATATGATAAATTATTATTTAAATAAAAAATAGTATAGTAGAATCCACGTGTCAGACAATAAATGCAGAGAGTCTAAATGAGAGTGTTGCTAGCACTCTAGAAACACAATCTGTTCTGCAGTCTTTATTCCAAAATGTCGGTACTTTAAAAATTTTGATGTGATCCATTCTGAATATTGAAGACCAAGTTATATTCGCTGAAGAGGTGTGTGCCATGTGGATGTAATACACGTTTTGACAGTTGGATGCTATTTTTAATTGTAAATTGTAACAGTTACTGAAAATATTAGTCACTGTTTCTGATTTACTTTCTTTGGAAATTGTTTATGCGCTGATTTTCAAGAAACCGCGCTCATCTGATCAAGTGTTGATAATGGAAGAAATCATGGACTAAAACAGAACAATGAGATTAGAAGCTTACAGCCTTGCTCTCTTTTTACTGCAGATCTTCACGGCATCGACCGCATGATTCTAATGCGAGCTTTGAAGCTTCTGGAGCAGAAAGGGAAGCTTGCACTGTTCAAGGGGTCTTCGGCCGATGATGAGGGTGTGAAATTCTCCATATAACCTTTCTCAGGTGACTAATTGGTTTAGGTAAAGTCAAATTGTTGCATTGCCGGAAAGAATATGCGTCACGTCTGAAGGATTGTAAGAAAATTTGTTGCTAAGGTTGGCTGGTACAATTGTTTAAAAGCCAATTTGATAGTGTTATCACAAAAATCTGACATAAAGCAGGGAATAGAAAGTGCGTTTAGTTTTAAAAGCAACCTTGGTAGAATGGAGGTAAACTGTTGTGACTTGAGAGTGTATAATGAGCATAACAGACATGATGTTAAGACTTATTTTTACTTTACGAAGAAAAGTTCTTTGTTATGTCTCCTCTGGAAGCTGAAAAGACGCAAACGAAGAAAATCCCCAATAAAATATCAACCGAGATCATGAGGTGTAAACATAGAGGCTAATTATTGCAAGCGAAAATTACAAGATCTTCCTAATTTGTGTACAAGTGAAATGAGATGTTCACCCTTGCATTTCACCATCACACCTTATTAATATGTTTAAACAAGTGCAATTAACAATGTAGCTAATTCATACATAACATTTGGTATTAGCCGTAAGCGCTAATCTAATCACACCTTAATAATATTTTTCAATAAAATAACCGTGATGCTGGACACGTCAAATCCTAGCTTAGCTCAGGTACTGATCATTTTCTTCAGCTCTTGTTGAAACCTCTCCATGGCCAACAGGGGCAACGATATAGGCACCACAATCCCCTCCTCTCCTCCTCTTTTGCACTGCATATAAAAACTGATAACTGGAAAGGACGTTGCAATTCCGGCATATGTCGGCGAGCCCCACTTGAAGTCAACTTCCTCGTACCCAACATGTCTGTTGTCGGAGATGATGAAATTCCCCACCGTTTTAAACAAAGGCCGTCCTTTAGTCGCCAAAAAATCCACAACCGATCTGAAGTATTCTTCATTCGCCTCAGCTATCGCCTTTTTCACCAACTCGACCGCGTACTCCAAGGATTTTCGGGACAAATCTTCGGCCTTGGTGACTGCAGCTGGATGCACAAAG